>OY856412.1:1230240943-1230305943 GCA_963693085.1 Alisma plantago-aquatica | reverse complement strand
CCTAGGTTGGGACACATCATCCAGAGTCTGTATCTGTTTGGATGTAAATTGTCCACTAAAGAGATCTCAAAAGATGAAGGACGGAATCCATACACGCGAGATCAAGTATGAAAGGTTGCTGAACTCTTACTTTCTGTGTGGGTGTCTCAGGCATGTGGATAGGGAATGTGAGCTTGAAGATGAGCAGGAGGACCAACAACGAGGGTGGTGCCTGGTTGAAGGCGTCTATAAGAAAGACTCACCTGATGACTGTTGAGGAGGTTTATGGGGAGGGCTCTACGAAGAAGATGGTGTTATTCCATACAAAAGTGAGTAAATCACAAGGCCAGAACCGATGAGATGAGGTAAACAACTCGCACTGTCCAGCCTATGAATCAATGGTGGGATGTGAATGACAAAAAGGTAATGGGGGGGACAATGTTCTATCTGCAAACAATGGGGTGATGGAGGAAACTAATGGGGACCTTCACACTATTATGGGGAGAGAAACAACTAAGAAAAAGGATCATATGAGTTCAAACTATGGAGAGGATCAAACGTATAGGTGCAAAGAAAGAGCATCAGACCAGGCAAGTATATGGTTACTAGGCACAGATGAGGAGATAGTGGGAAACGTTGAGGGGCAGAACTCAAGCCAGGCTGAAGGCCAACATCAGGTGATGGCGATGGCACAAAAGAGCCAGATGCCTTTTGAGGTGAGTGAAAACTATTGTGTCCAGTCATGGGAATCGCAGGAGGAGATGCCAGGTCGGGCTGCTACTACTGTGACCACTGCCAGGGTGTTTGAGCGTCTATAGTCGGAGCTGGTTTCAAACTCAAAGACAATCCATGTGCCAAACCAACAAGAGATACAAGTAGTGACCTTTGAACATGGGTGGGATAAAGCTCGAGTGCAGACCACATGACAGAAGAAAAAGAAGGAGACTAGATCTCCTGATCTAAAGGAGCATAACAGGGGAGGAAGATTGTCTCACAAGCTAAGAATACTAAGACGCAAGCTAATTACTGATGATATAACACCAGTTGGGTTACAGGAGGACGGGGAGCTTTCTTTCACTGGTAAAAGGGGGCGGGATCCAGATCGAGGAGATATGGAGATTGACATGGAGTTAGGGGTGGTTTTTCCTATAAAAAAACACCAAGTCCTAAAAACAAATGGTAGTGGCTTAACAGGGAGCACTGAGCTTCAAGTAGCGGGTCCTGGGAATGACCAGACCCGTGAAGGGCTATGCAAATTTTAAGCTAGAACTTTCGAGGGATGGTCAAACTTGACAGGAAGCAAGCTCTCTGAACGTGGTGTTAGAGGGAACACACAAGCTTAGTTTTCATTTCAAGAACTAAGATTTCTGGTAAATAGTTAGATCTAATCAAACAGGATTGTGGCTTTGTGAAAGGTTTCTGCTTATCCAGTGTGGGGTTATCTTGTGGGTTGGGCTTATGGTGGAGAGATGTAAAAGTTACGATACAGAGCTATTCTTAGCACCATGTGGACTGCATGATTGTTGAAGGGAAAGCCATCGCACAATGGAGAGCTATTTCTATTTATGGGTGGGCTGAGCAAAGCGAGAAACATCACACATGGAACCTTATGAGGTGACTTAAAAATGAATCTATGCTACCAGTTATTTTTTGGGGATTTCAACGAAATCATCTCAAATAAGGAGAAGTGGGGGGGGATCCGCCAAAGCTAGAGAGAAGGATTCAGGATTTTTGGGATGTGGTAGATAATTGTGAGCTGTTGTATTTAGACTTCTCGGGGAGCCCGATTACTAGGAACGAGGACAATCTATGGAAACCCTTATAAAAGAACGTCTGGATAGAGGTTTGACTACTCTTGACTAGTGTCAATTGTTTAATTGCAGCAAAGTTCTCCATCTTCCAATCTATAGATCAGATCATGCACCAATCGTTATCTCGGTAGCTGTTGATGTTAACGTTAAGAAGAAGGCAAGAAAATTATTCTACTTTGAACCAATGTGGCTATAGGAGGACAAATGTGAAGAGGTTATCAAAAGTTTAGTGTAGGATAATGGTGAGGTTGATCTATCAAAAAAAATCTTGCATGTGGTGGAAACTTGACCAACTGGGCTTCCCAAAAGTTTGGAAAGATGAAACAGAGAAGGAGGGAGTTGGAAAAACTCCTAGGTGAACACCAAAAATTCCCAGATGCAGCTGTCCTAGGTAGGTGCACATAGCTTTCTAAAGAACTTGAGTACTGGCATAGATTTGAAGATTCATATTGGTGTGCCATGGGCAAGACTGAAAAAACTATGGGAAGGAGACCGTAACACAACATATTTCCATAATAAGGTGTCACAAAGAAAGAAAAGGAACCATATTAATGGGCTGAAAGATTACCAAGGAGTATGGCACAATGAAGACCAGGAGATCGAAAAGGTGATTACTGACATTTTCATGATTTATTCTCATGTGAAAATCCTAATGTTTTGAAGAAGATACTAAAGGCATTGCTGTTATGGTCGATGAGGATATGAATATAGGCTTAGAAAAAGATATTTCTGATGAGGAGATTGTTGTTGCTCTTAAACAAATGCATCCCAATAAAGCCTATTTTCTTCTAAAAATTCTGGCATATTGTGGGAAAGGATGTGTCCAATTATATTAAGGGATGGTGGAAAGGTGATAAAAATATTGGGGAGCTGAATTCTACTCTTGTGGTGTTAATACCAAAGGTTGATAAAGTTGTCCAGCTTTTTGAATATTGTCCCATTAGCTTGTGCAATGTGACATATAAGCTAGCCTCTAAGGTCCTGTCTAATAGACTCAAGCCGCTCATGGACACAATTATTTCTGTCAATCAGAGTGCCTTCATACCTGATAGGATGATCACAGACAATGTGCTCATAGCGTACAAGCTCTTTCAAAAAATGAAATATGAGGGGAAGAACAAGAAGGGGTCTTTGGCTCTAAAGCTTGTCATGTTGAAAACTTACTACAGGGTAGAGTGGCAGTTCCTAGACTTTGTGCAGGAGAAGATGGGCTTTGGTGGTTTGTGGAGGGGAAAGATTCGAGAGTACATATCTTCTGTAGACCATTCCTTTGCTATCAATGGCGACCATACTCGAAATTTCAAGCCTTTTTGAGGATTGTGAAAGGGTGACCTTCTCTCTCGCTACCTTTTTATTATTTGTGTTGAGGCTTTTTCTACCTCCTTAAAGCATGCTGCTATGGCCAATATGATTCACAGGATAAAGGCTAGCAGACATGCACCCTGTGTTTCTCACCTTTTTTTTTTCACAAATGACAACATACTCTTTGTTAGAGCGTCTTAACAATGTCTGAACTTAACTAATATAATTAGTCAGAATGAACAAGCATCAGGCCAGAAGATAAATCTTACCAAAACAGATGTGGCTTTCAACAAAGGAGTGTCACACGAAACAAAATGTGTTATGCAAAATTTATTGGGAGTGAAAGAGGTGGTCAGGCACGCTAAATACTTAGATCTTCCTACAGCCATTGGGAGATCCAAAAAATAAGTATTTATCTTTGTCAAAGAGCGGATCTGGAGGAATCTATAGGGATGGAAGGAGAAATTTTTGTCCAATCCAGGGAAAGAAATTCTGATCAAGTCCATTGCATAGGCAATATCTTCATATATTATGAGCATTTTTCATATTCCTTTAGGGGTTTTTGATGATATCCAAAGTTGTATTGCTAGGTTCTAGTGGGGGGCAAAGGATAAAGAGAGAAAGATCTCATGGTAGTGTTGGGCATCCTTGTGCAAACTAAAGAAAGGGGGCGGCTTGGGTTTCCGTGATATACATGCTTTCAACCAAGCCTTGCTGACTAAACAGGTGTGGAGGCTTTTGACAAAAACCGACTCACTAGCATATAAAGTTCTCAAGGCAAGGTACTTTCCGCATATAATTATTTTGGAAGCACGCAGATGTTACAATCCGAGTTATACATGGAGGAGTCTATGGTCGGAAAAGTCAGTCGTTCTGGAAGGATTGAAATGGAGGGTGGGGAATGGCTGCATGATCAGAATATGGGACGACAAGTGGATGTGCGATTATGAGGGTAATCTTAGTCTGTTTCAAGATGCTTCTGGAGAGCAGCCCACTTTGGTTCATGAGCTGATTGATACACGATCAAAATCCTGGGACAAGGGGAAAATACAAGCCTTCTTTCCACCTGAGATATGCCAAGGCATTAAAAGCACACCGATCAACACTAGATTACCGGAGGACAAGCCGTTTTGGTGGCCTGAGAGGAAGGGAGTTTTCACCACGAGGTCGGAATACGGGTTGGGATTGCTTGGACGAAGAGAGTTTGTGGCCACACGAGCTGCCACGAATGAGAGGATCTAGAATATTACCTGGGATCCGGGTTGGCCGCCTAAGGTGTCACACTTCTTGTGGCATGTTAGTACAGGGAGCATTGCCACTACGGGGAGGCTCCTGGACTGGCACTGTAATGTCGACGGAAATTGCCCATTATGTCATGTATAGAGGGAGACCATACGACATATGTTGTTTAGTTGTGAGGAAGCTAGGAAGTATTGGCAACTCACGCCGGCAGCACATATTGTCACCTCGGCACATATACAAACGCCAAGGCAGATTCTCCTAGATCTAAAGGATGGACTCAACCAACAAGAGTTTCCAACGCTGTGGCAGCCATGTGGGGTCTATGGGTGCATAGAAACCATATGGTATTTTAAAATGGGGAGAAGAAGCTCCAGTTCTTCATTCGGGAGGCAATGGCGTATATCAGCGATGCCGAACAAGCAGGCCGACACTCACGACATCTGCTTGGTGAGAACATGAATGGCACAACTGCACGTTGGCGGCCCCCAACACATGACACGATGAAAATCAGTAGTGATGTGGCGTGCAGAACAGGCTCTGCGACGAGCTTAGGAGTGGTGGGAAGAGATCGGACTGGCCAAGCTATCATGGTGCTGGGACGAAGACGGACGGAGGCATGGTCAGCAGAGATTGGCGAGGCAGCGACACTACTGGAAGGGGTTCGACTTGCTCGTCAGCGAGGATGGAAACGAGTTGAGTTTGAGACCGATTCCCTTATTTTGCATTGTGCGTTCACCAACCAAGACAAAAGAATGGATTATCTTGGGTTGGTTGTAGAGGACATCTTAGCGCTCTCCTTTTATTTGGAATCCATAGTTTTTTCTCATGTTTGCTGATCCTGTAATAAGGTCGCACATGGAATTGCCAAACTAGCTAAGAATGGTGATTTTGTGTACACCAAAGAGGCTGGGGATATTCCTCAGCATCTTACAAACCTTGTGCTTTCTGGTATTTATGAGTAATGAGCAGGATCGGTCCCGTTATAAAAAAAATCTTTTTAATATGTACAAATAAGTTCAGAGACAAAATACTTCTATAGATAATCCATTTTATTCATATTAGGTGATGTCTTCATTTTAGAAGTCATCCCTACTAGTCACATACTTATCTCAGATAATGGAGCTTAAACTCCCATTTAAACCCCCCATATGGATTCTAGGGTTGATTGAACGAATGCTTGTCTGTAAGCATTTACTCATTCACTAAACTTATTGTAATATTTAATTTACTCTAAAATGTACTAGGTGATCAGAATAACATTCATATTGCATATATAATCTAGTATCTATTTCTTACAACACAAATGAATATGATTTATCAATTTCATTATCTGTCATCACTATCATAATCAGTTTTTAATGTCAAAGCCTCAATACCAACCAAGTTTGGGCCAGTGACATGAAATCTTTTCCCCATATAAGCACTTTTATGTGTTATTTTTAATAAAAAACTAAATAGATATAAAACATGTGCTCATACACTCCATTCAAGTTAATTTAGCACTCCTTTTTTTTAATATGCAGGACTCAACATCATTGCTTTGAATGTGAAAATTTTCTGGTCTGCATTGCATATGTTGTTTTCATCTTAGGGGACCATTACACAAGTTGTCTTCAATTTCATCACCCCAATGCGTTATTCATAGAGCCATTTATCAAGTGATCATTCCTTGTATTCTCACATATCCATCTAATTATAAAAAAATCATCCACATTCAACATGATGATATGTTGTTTCTTTGCCACTCAACATATACCATACAACATAGATGGAGATTAAAATCTATTCTATAGAACTTACTTTCTTAAACTTAGAAGGATCTTCCAATCACATACTATTCCCGTTATTCAAGTTTAACCATCTAGACGTGATCCCATAATAAACATCATATTGAACACCACCATATGTTTGAATAAGAAAACCCAAGTAATGGAACTAATCAGACTTTGGTATTACCACTAACTGAAATTGCAATGCTCTTCTAGATCCTAATGTAACTTTTTAAAGGTAAGCTTTATCAATAATATTTATACAGTATCATTGATGAACATGATATCATCAAAAAACAACATGAACCCACAAATGTTATTTGACTTCCTTTGTTAACTTTGATAATGATAATCACATGGTCTTAGTGGTGGTCCTTGTTGTACCCCAAATATGATAGGAAACCTTGGTCTCTCTCCATCATTAGTCCTAACACTTATAGTTGAGCTATCAAAAATGCCTTTAATCAATTAAATATTTTGGATTGACATAACCTTTTTCCTCTAAAACCTCCAAAACCACTTCCCTACCTATTGAATCATAAGACTTTTTTGAATAAATAAAAAACAATGTGAAGCTTTTTTTGTTCTCCTTGTACTTCTCTGTAATCCTTGTTACTAGAAAAGTAACATCTACTGTGGATCGACCATGTATGAAGCAAAGTAGTTCTCTAAGATTGGCACTATATATCTTATCCTCTGCTCAATAATCCTCTTCGAAAGCTTCATAGTGTGACTCATCAACTTGAAACCTTTTTTATTTGTACAACATTAAAGATCTACTTTGTTACTATGTATGGGGGCAATGGATATTTCTCCACTCATCCAACATTCTTGATATTCATTGTACAATTGAAGAAAGATAATAAGCACATAGATCCTTCATTCCATATGCTTCCATACATCATTAGGAATATAACATGGTCCACGTGCCATTCCCATTTTTTGTCTTTTCTGATGAGAATTTTTGACTTTGTATTGTGAAAAGTATCAAGTGTAAAAGATACATCTTGTATTCATGTCAAACAAGTCTTTTAGATTATCTACCATCATTATTGCGTTTAATCACTTTTGAATATATCATATGTGTGTGCCAAACCCTTGTCAGTGATCTTGTAGAATGATGGTGACTTTATGGTTGCAAGACCATAATGATTGGTGGGAACCCACATTTGGTCTCTAGAAAGTATTGGTTTCTACCAACAACCAAGCCACTACTCAAAATCTTTTCAGAGATCTCCAAGATCAAATATCTATGATTTAACTCCAAACATTGCCATCAACTATGTAAATATATAGGGAATGTAGAAGTCCTATTAACTAGTTTTAGAAGAGAATAAGATTTTAGAATCAATATGGAGACACACACAATGGAATAATAGTTAAATTTTCCCCTGATGACCCCGTGGAAGGATCTTATTGGTAATACCATGTTTAAAACATGATTATGAGATTTATCTTGTTGCAAATTAGAATTAGAAATGTAATCACATGAAAATGATGCACGTCCCTACATGATACAACCATCATTATCTTCCTCATCCACATACATGCACGGAGAAGTAGGTCTCCAAGTGAAAGTACCCCCCCCCCTTATGTATCTATTCATCTTAGAGATGGATGTGAAATCCATAGGAAGGAGGGTGATCATTTCTACTGGGTGATAACTCCATGCCTTAGCTTCTCTCCCACTCTTTCATGAGACAACCATGGTTCCTTAAACTAAGCTGCACCACAATGACAGGGGAGGACATATGTATATATATATATATATATATACCCTTATATGTATGTATAAATAAATGTACACACACTGTAACATCCCAAAATTTCATGTTAGGTTTTAATCGAGTTTCAAAACCCTAAGTATCATAGTTCCTTGATGCTTCACCACCAATTCATATATTAGTTGATTAGTACACATAACTTAGCCCTAGATATCCAATAGTGTCTTTCAAGGTGTTGATAGAAAATGAACTCATATTTGTGCATAACATGTTCACTTGTATAGTATAAGAGTAATTAATAAAATTTCGAGCCTCTCTCAAATTTTTGGTAACATAAGATCTTTATAGTAATCATTAAAGTATTAACCCCTCTAAGTAGCTAAGGTGTAAATCACATGTTTTCCTATCTTTGACCTAAAATCTAATTGGATATTCAAATTCCTTAAAGTCAAATTAGATAACTCACCTAATCTCATTATGTTTAGGTAATCCTAGCCATACTAATTGATTCAAAAAGAAAAAAAGGGATATGTTTATGCATTATTTTTGTTTTTATACCTCAATAATACAACCTCCAACTAAGTCATATCTTAGTTTTGTTGAATTGGGTTTTCACCCATTTTTCTCATGGGTTGTACCATCTTTCAGTTCACTTATTCAAGAGTCCAACCATTAGATTTCAATCTGAGGGTTGTGCCTTCATCATCCACCTCTTGTAACAAGCTAAACTCTAAAGGAATAGAAACCCACAATGTTCAAACTCTTATCCCCTCTGATTTTCTCATGATTCACTTAATGATTTTGGAAACTAGGAGTCCCGTTAGCTTTAGGAGATCTTTTCAATCCTTTTAAACCCTTACCTAAACCTGAAGCCACATGATATGCGAAACTGCCAATTCCATTGTCAATCTCCTCCTACATTTCCAGTGATCTTCACCAAGCTTAATACCACCATCCAGTTCCCTATATTCAAATGAACTTGAGGGTGTCTCAGACCCATCCCCGATCTCCTCCTTGGGTTTGATTTACTGGATGTTCCTCCTGACAACCTGCAATAGGGGCGTCTTCCCCGCTTATCGCCCGGACTTCCCTTGAGGAGACATGACCTTGTAGATGGTTTCCGGGATCTGTGGAGTCTTGGAGGAGGTGTCGACGGATCAGATACTAGCTTCCATGTCCATATCATTGTTATCATTCCAACGGCCACTCTCAAGTTGTAAGGAGAGTACATGCACCGTGCAACCATATCCTAGGTAGTGCTACGACGACCTATTTCTCATGGCCGAATCGAGGGCTCCAGGTGGTCAGAGTGTAGAGTCCCTGCGTGTGGAGGTGATGCTGACCCAGTCAAAATTGCTCCTCGAGGTAGAGCTCTTAGGATCATTGTTGATACATGTTCGGGAAGTCTGGATGATGTTGTGCTCTGTTTCGTAGAGGAAACATGGACATTCAGATTAAGGAAGAGGGAGAGACATATCACTTGGGTCTGTGGGTCCAAGTAAATGGATCCTTTTCCGATTCACCTAGTGAATAAAGCTATCAATATGCAAAGTTTCTAGAATTGATCTCATTGCTTAAATCATAGAAGTTGCTACTAGTCTCAGACAAAGATGATCCATATACGGATTTTACACTTTTTTTTAGATCTAGCTAATGGTATAGATTTTAGGACCTGTTTTGATTTGGCTCTCACAAATATCCAAACCTAGGGTCTCAATTTGTAATACAAGTAATTTAAAGTTTAAAGATCAAGGAGATCATGAGTAATTGTTCCTACTAACCTAGGTAAGTGATTCATGCCTATGAGTATTCATATTTATTCAACCCAATATATTTACACATTTCTCATATAAGACATTATGATTTATGTGTTCTAATGTTCTAATATTTTAAGTAAGATATGCAATTAAAGTCTTCACACAAGATCGTGTACTCACATACATGCAATATCTCAAGTAGAGATATGTTATTAAGATTACTTAGAATGATTAGAATTAATGAACCAGGTGTTCATGAGAAAATTAAATGATCATGTTCCTACAAGATTTCTTAGTAACTATTCATATTAATGTATAAGACTACAAGATGAGATATGAAAGCAAGATAGTCATACCTGGTAATGTGGGATACCTTTGTAATTAAGATTTCAAATAGAATCATGTCATCAATATTTACTAAATAGACTTATATCTAGGAACTAAGTGTTGGTTACATTTCTTAGATAATTAATATCTAAGAATTAAGTACACATAAGATATAAGAGTAAAATGCATTATGATTAAGCTGCAAGATAATATTTTATCAATTTTGAAATTTAAGATTTAAGATTTAAGCTCATTGAATACATTAAAGTTCACACTAAGATCATATCGAATGAGATTTTAAATAGATTAAGTTATCTTTTCATAAATCTTATATGAGATATTTGATACTTAAGTCACTCTCATATACTTAGTATTTCTATATTAAGTTCAGATTCTTTTTGTAACATCCCTGACCTGGGTTATGCTTTAACCCTAGGTGTTTTGATTAAGAAAGATGATTATATGCTTAATCTCATCTTGTGAAAAGTAATTAAGGCTCAAAAGGAACCCATGTTTCAATTTTGGTCATGTTTGAACAATGTTGAAGCAATGTTTGCTTATTTTGGACTAAAGTGCAAATTACCCAAGTTGAGGGGTTAAATTACAAATGTTGCATGATAAGATGTTCCTATGATGTTGAGACATCATAAGAATGAATATGATGTAGTGGTATGGTTTCCAAAAGCTTGGACACCAAGATTAAGCTTGTAAAGCAATCCTTGTGCATTAAAACCTAGTTTTGGTGTAATGTGCAATCTACCCAAAATCTAGGGTTCAATATGCAAATTACCACTTCAACAAGGTCTGTAATGTTTCTTAGCATCATTTAGAGCAAAGAAAATGAGAGGGACTCCTCATTTGAATTAAGTTGTAGGAGAGAGAATCTTGACATTAAAATAATCAAGAATAATGCCTAATTGAAACCCTAATTCGATTTAGGGCAAAAATGAATAAAAATAATTGAAGGGCTTTCAAACAAAATGTTTTGGGTTGATTTTGAATAAGGATGGACGTTCCTTTAACAAGATAAGGAACGAAAATATCTTAAGTAGGTGAAATTCCACTCACCTTTTTATAAAGAAAAGTAATATCCACTCACATGTGGGATATTATATTATAAGCATTAAGGTGCTTAATTTTCTTTTCTTTAAATTGAGGATAATGAAGGAGAATTAAAGGCAAGGAAGGTTCCTCGTACCCAAGGTAGTTGAGGGGGAAGAGGCGGCCACTTTATTGGGATTAATTGGATTTTTATAAGGCATTTTCTCTCTCATCAATTTCCTTATAAAAGTGCCATTTCCAAGCCCAAACCAAGGACTTTTTCGGATTTTCTTCTTCCCCTTGCTTGAAAAACCGACCAAGGATCTAGGGAGGAGCAGGGAGCACGTCCCCAACCTGTGGGTAAGCCCTTGACCTTAGTTCTTCATGATTTCATGGTGGAAATCGAAAATAAATTATGGATTCCTTCTTATTTCGATCTCCTCTTCAACCCTAGCCAACTTTTATAATCAAAAGCTTGAGGACGAGCCTAGGGGGAGTTGCAAGAGCTTCATACACCATTAATGGCGTGATCTTGGAGCTTTGGAGCTCAATTGGAGGCGGGTTTTATAACTTAAACCCTCAAACATTGCTATTGCATCAATCTTCTATGCTTTGTTTATTGATTTCTTCAATTTTATACACTTTTGTTTCTTTGCTGCAAATTCCATCAAGAACGGTTGCTGTTCTTGGGTGCACGAAGGAAGATGATGATGATATCATCATAAGCAAGCACCTCACCAAATATCTTGGGAGCAAACGATCTCAAAAGTTGGGACCAAACGGTTTCACCAAAACCGTTTGGTGACCAAACGGGTTGCAAACCGTTTGGTGGCAAACGGGTTCAAACCCGTTTGAAGGAGTTGACCAAGCGTTGACCGTTTGGGAATCTCGTTCATAATTATGTAGGATAATGACCCTCCAAATTTGAGGGGTTAACTCTAAAGTAATCATAGGTTGAAGGCCAATCAATTAGACAAATCGAATTGAATTAAGTGCTGATTTTCAACCTGAATAACTTGACCTGCTTGGGAAAACGGGTTCAAGACCATTTGAGATGGTTGACAAAGCATTGAACGTTTAGGATTCCTGTTCAAAATGATGTTGGTTAATGACCCTAAAAATTTGAGGGGTTAACTCAAAAGGAATCATAGGTTTAAGGCTAATCAATTAGGAAAACCTAATTGGATTAAGTGCTGATTTTCAACCTGATTAACTTGACCTGCTTGGGAAAACGGGTTCAAGACCATTTGAGTGAGTTGACCAAGCGTTGACCGTTTGGGATTCCTGGATAATTATGTTGGTTAATGACAATCCAAATTTGAGGGGTTAACTCAAAAGGAATTATGAGTTGAAGGCTATTCAATTAGGCAAACCCTAATTGAAAACAATGCTGAAATTCCAATGAGTTAAGTTGAGATTTTGGGTTGATTAGCCCAAACGGGTTCAAGACCGTTTGGGGATCATCCAAACGGGTTCAAGACCGTTTGGGGATCACCGCAAGACCGTTTGGAGGTCTGGGGTCAAGTATAGTTGTCCAATTGAAGGTCCAAAGGTACCAAATCATACTGCAACTCAATGCTGATTTGTTGATCAACTCGATAGACCAATCCATGATGATTTTTCACTAAAGTCCAAAGGTTGGATGAGCCAAACGGTCTCAAGACCGTTTGGAGCTCATCCAAACGGTCTCAAGACCGTTTGGTGGTCACCCAAGACCTTTTGGAGGTCTAGGTTTGAGTATGATTAGGTGTTTGAAGGCCTAAAGGTACCAAGTTGATCTGCAATAAATTGCTGAATTGGTGAGCACTTCAATAATCCAAACCCTACTTGGATGGTTTGGTTTTGAGTGATATGATGGGAAAACGGTCTCAAGACCATTTGGAGGTCATCCAAACGACCTCAAGACCGTTTGGGGTCAGGTCATACCCAATTTGGATGATGGTTCAATGGTTTCAAAGTAACTAGTCTTACATTGATTAGTGTTGTTGAATCATCAATTCTAAACCCTAATTCAATTGAATCAAACCCTAATTGATGACCAATTGAGGGTCAATTGAGGGTAAAATCAGTTGAAGGTTGACCTATTAAACTCAATTGAAGTATGAGGGTAGGTCCAATTGATGACTGGTTCCATGAATCCAATGATTGAAGGAATCAACATTGGAAACCCTAATTCAATTGGATGCTTTATGTAATGGAGGTCCAATGTGATTGAATCTCTTGAGAATCAAGATGGTGAATGATCCATTGATCCAATGCTGATTAGTAATGATAGTCAATGAAGGTACAAAGGTTGAAACCCTATTAGTACCTAAGTGGTTAGTGCCAAATAAGGGATGAACCCTAATTGCTTATAGGATCAATGACTTGATATACTACGTTAATCATAGTTGTATGAACTTGATTGAAGGGTTGATATGACCTAATCAAGTTGAGATGATGATAGCATGAATTCATATAAGAATATGATTCATGAGGTGAACTCCCTTTGCACGACCATGCAAGGTAGCACGGCCGTGGTAGCTTCCCCTCGCACGGCCGTTCTTGGTTGCACGGCCGTGGTGCTCTATGCTTGATTTAGATGTGATTTGAAAGTGACCTCATATGATCGTATACCTTGATATGATTATAAGTCCAATATAATTGGATGAAGGATACATAAGATATGTGATGAGAAACCCTAGTTGAGGGTGTATCATTGTGATTGTTTATAAGCAACTTTATAATAAAGTCATGCCTTAAACTAAGATAAGTCCATATCGTTGTGAGATAGTTGTACAATTCTAATGTTGTAATCCTTGAAAAGGAATGGTACAGGTTGTGAACTTGTGAACCATGATGAATTTGGAATACTTTGGTTCATGGTTAAAGAGTTTTCCTGTGAATGGATCTCTTTGCAAAAAAATTTAAATTTTCAGTGATTTTCAGTAATCCGCTGCAAATAATTCGCTTCCGCATTAGTTAATCATGTTTTCGCGAGACGGTCGTTTCACTTTTTCTAAGCCTTCAAACTTAGTTGTCATATATCTAGTAACAAAAGTTAATGAAGTCATTATATCAAATCAAAGTATTAGATTTAGGTATTCAGATAATGAGAATATCAGATTTTGATTGAAAGTTAGGTTACTCATTATGTGAGTAGACAAATATTGAATAAAGATACATGATAAGGGTTTTAGACCCAATCTTAGTTATGTAGCAATTTGATATTCATATTTATATTTGGATGTAGATCCAATTGAGAATTTAATAGAGGAGATTTAGATTCATATTTGGAATTCACTACATGTCCAATACTTGGTATTCAATATTCAATATAAGATAAGTTCAGATTCAAAGTTTAGTAAGCTTAGACTTGAGATAATTAATTCATAACTTCACATAATGCATTATATGATAAGTCCTAATTTAGAGAGCCATAGGACGATTTAGAGGCATTTGTTGCCAATTCATAGTAGTGTTTACTCCATTTCAGATGGCACGTTGTGCCAACAGAGGGTGCATTACACCATAGATGACATTTCAGTGTCAACAGGGCACGTTGTGCCAATAAAGGGTGTGTTGCACCATAGAGGACACATCTGTTGGGTTTTAGGGGAGACAGAGAAGGCAGCGGAAACAAAAAATTTCTCCCCCAACCCAAAACGAGGAAACGCGTCAACGTCTATATAATAGGAAAAGATGGTTTGTAAAATCATACCTTGTCCCGAGGCTTGCTCGACGACAATACCTCGCGCAATGCACGGTCTTCAACTCCGGACTTTGACGGTGTCTGTGCAGCTCCTTGTCACACCGGGACTGACAACTCCTACTCGAACCGGACTGTCGGATGACAGTTGTCCTCCTAAGCGGCAGTGTCCTCCCGCCTCTGTAGTAGTCCACACAGACCACCTGGAACTCCACTCTCCTTGTCCCACAAGGAAGTGGAAGGAGTCGCACCCTCCTATTGACGTACTAGTCGCCAACACGCTCTCCTGCCTCCTGTTGCAACTACAGTTGTCCTTCCCTTGCTGCACCACCCTTTTGCGGGAAGCACTTGCTCGGGCTCTCTCACGGTTACCAAAACCAGAGAGAACGACAACTTGCATAGCAACTGGTTGCACTGAGTTGTACTATGAGAAGCCTCCAATACCCCTATATATATAGGAGAGTCATGGGACAGGGTTCCCCATCCCGGGAAATGCGGGACTAAAAAGCAGGAGTAGAAGGGTTAGGGATTTTCCACCAAAAGCAACCATCTCGCAACCTGAACTGATCGGTTCACTGCTGAACCGATCGGTTCGGCCATTGAGCCGATCGGTTGGACCTGAGCCGACCGTTTGGGGCACTCCAACCGATCGGTTGGTGCCCTGAACCGATCGGTTCATGGTCCTAATCTGGCTCAAAAAGACTTTCCTTGTTTCTTTCCCAATTGGTATCGAATACCAATATTATTCCCAATCGAATTGGGCAATTTGAAACGAAAGGAAAATTCTCACTATTCCTACTTTCCCAAGTTGCTCGATTGCACCAGTTGAACCGATCGGTTCAACACTTGAACCGGTCGTTTCACTCTGTGCATGAGCCGATCGGTTCAACAATTGAACCGACCAGTTCAGCAACCTCAGCCGACCGGTTCATCACATGAACCGATCGGTTGGGAGTGTAGATTGTGCAGAATCAGTCAAATGCGAATTCAATCAATCCGATACTCTAATCAATGCGTCCAACACCTTGAACCATATGATATTGAGCCATCGACAGATTGAGTGTTTAATTGAACTACTAAACTCCTTTAGTAATCAATCTAAACATTGCTTGTGGACAAAAACTCCTCTTCCAGGTTAAATCCTATGTGTGTGACCCTACAGGTCCATTTCACGTTGGCAGTGAAAGTTCATAACACTTATGACTTCACAAGAAAAGAGTGGTGCCTAGTCACACATCAGTGCTACCCAAGTGAAAGCAGAAAGTTGGAGAACAACTTTCATCCTACAATCCATGAATGGTGTTACAGCGAATGTATAATTCATTTTGCACTGATATCCCGAATGAACTCGAGGCATGGAACAGTCATCCTGTCAACGTTCATTCACTTTCTTGATCTCAGAGTAGAC
This sequence comes from Alisma plantago-aquatica, assembly GCA_963693085.1. NCBI lineage: Eukaryota > Viridiplantae > Streptophyta > Magnoliopsida > Alismatales > Alismataceae > Alisma > Alisma plantago-aquatica. The sequence goes on along the minus strand of OY856412.1, from coordinate 1,230,289,895 downwards.
TGGAAGAGATATGTATGACATCAGTATCACATACTGATTCACACAAGCGTGCACGCCTTTCTCAATCCTACTCATCAAGTGGCCATGGATATCATACTCCCTCAGGAGGGACAAATCCCATATCTATCACTCACCCCTCAAAAGCCCTATGTGTCAAAGCCACCCAATCATCACCTTTATAACAACCCATGTTTCAGGACTGCGTTTGATGATGTCAAAGTGTGCCCAACGACATGTGTTGAGTGCAGTGATTTCAGGTCTAAGAATCACACTCACCACCATCACTGTGAGTACTGACTGTGACTACCATCTCATGGTTCCATGTGTCAAACTCACGGTGGGTCTTTCCGGTACACTTGTTCTCTAACAAGTACCTATGTGTTTGGTTTGATATCTCTATATCATGACTAATGAGATTCTGTCATCAACCAACACCACAATCTAGTCTTGTGTGTCATTGTTGTCTATCTACCTTCTACAATGACATCTGACTAGGGACATAACAAGAATGTACAAACTCTTAGCATCCGTATGATCTCATCGTTCAGGTCCTCAACCTGAAAGCATACGTCATTGAGTTCTGTCATTCTTTAGACATTCAATCTGTTCTATCACTATCTCATATGACTGAACCAGAAAGAATTGGAAGCTCGCCTTTGCTGTTTATCAAATCAATCTTAATGTATCCCACCAATCATCCCATAATTGGCTCTCAGGGCATACATACCAACAGACTCCCACTTGCACTGCGAGCCAATCACCCTTGAATCATATTCATAGTGATCTTCAGACATGTCCCACATGTTACTGTGCTCTAGTGCCAACATAGTAAGTAATGACAACACCTTGCCAAAGTCTGTACAAATTGCATGTCTCGCATCTCTTCGCTGTACGTCATATGTATGAGATGGAGTTGCCGTAATATGCGATCTTGTATTCCTTTGCTAACCTTTAGCCACATTGCATGATCAAGGATTCCAGACTTGTCATCAATGAGTGGAATATCTATAAGTTCATCTCATGAACTTCCAGATCCATATAGTATCCACTACTGTTCTCTAATACACAGATACTCGACATTTCCCTTTTTAAATGGTTTTATTGGAACACTTCCAATTATCAACAAACTTTCACTTTTATACATCCTATGTATATTTTGCGATTAATTTTCTATCCTTTCGGAAGTTCGCATCAATGTAACTCTTTACATCAAACTCTTCCTTATCTCCATAGAACTTGTACTTCACAAGTACTTATCAAGTTCTCATGGTATTCCAGTAACCCTTACTGGAAGTAGACAGACATCCACTCGTCATGTCCCACATACGAGTTATCAGGATGAGCACATCATATTGTCATGTCATACATACAAAATGATGAATGTATTTTATTCTTGCCATGTCATACATGCAAGACAATGGGATGATTACATACATGATAGATCCATATCTATTCTTAGTGTTCCCATTCTTCATAAGAATTGGACACTTGGCCTTGGGATACTAATATCCATATAACATGGACAAGTTTTCTCCCACTGAATCTGTGCATACTGAACCCTTCAGTACAGATTGCCAATGTATGCTTTCTCTTTCCAGGTCAAGAGATTTTTTGAGAACTATCTCTATAGATCTCTATTCCTATCATATAGGAAACATCTCTATCTTCCTTAAAGATAATTTCCACTTTTGGATTTCCATTCTAGAACAATTCCATTTCACATCAATATGTGGAATTTGAATACGCTCCCACTAAATCACAGATCCCTTCTTTATCTTTGACATATCTGTCAAACCATTTGACTATATCATCAAAGTAAAGATCCAATTTTGAGTTGCTTGTACTCAATCAATCACATTGATTAGTCCATTGTAACTTATAGACTTCATTTGCATTAGTGGATTCATAAACCTTATAGGTTGTGTCACGTACACATCCTGATTTTATTCCTCAAAGGAATGCGGTTTTAGTATCCATATGCCAAATGTCTTAGTCATTAAGTTGCAATCAACAAGCATCATCCTTCTCAAAATGTTATCCATGTGTCTTAACACTTAAGACTTATTTGCACTTATGGATATGATCCAATGAGTGCTACCATCAAGGTCATACCTTATGGTTCACACGGATGTCATTTAGGATGTAATGGTTTTATACCATAACTCAAAATCTGATTCCTCATATTCATCTAGATAGTTGACTCATCATATGAACAACTCATCACATAGATAATTGAGGTGTATCTATCAAGAATATAAGAATTCACAACTCCTTGTGATTCTTAATGTCCTTTATTAGTGTGGGGTATCCTTTTATTAAGAAGAATTCAGTTATTTGATAATCATTCTCTAACTCCTTAGAGTATGATTCCTTCTTGATTTAGACATCACCATGCCTTAATCATGAGTTCACTATGATACATTATCATAATCACTCGTAAGGATCTCAAACATTTGGTTCAAGTGTTTCATTCATTGATCTTATCAAGAATTAACAATTTACCAAATTTGTACTTCATCTATGATAATCTTGAACACTTCAAGATATTCATATTGGTATTTCTATAAACACCATTTGAAGTATTAGCATTTGTTCCAATAGGTATGTAAATACATCACATGTATTATACCTAATAGGATAATCATTCTCTCACTACCATTAGTGAAGATTGATTAATCATGTACAAGAGATTCATGTCTCTTACTGGTTCTCTAACCAAAAGAGTCTAGATTTATCCATCATATGGAAACTAGAAATGAATTTCTTATGATATATGCTAATTTAATTGTTTGAATTATCAATAACTTTAGGTATCATTTTATCTTATGCATACCATGTATCACAATATAAACAAGGCATTGCCACAAAGATCATATCTTTGAGATTGAAACATCAACTTTATTAATTGCCATCATTGTCATACAATATGCAATAATAAAGTGTTTCTATCTATTGGCAATATATGAAATAGCAGTTCTCAACTCTATTTCGTGCCCTTTAGGCTGAAATAAACTGAAAGATACTCCTATCTATGGCAGCAACACTTGCTCCAATGATGGGTACTTCTTTCTTGGTCCTTTCACAAAGGCCATCACTTCATTGTGGATATTGCATATCATATATGACAGATCCATATCTTGGTATCATATACCTCGGATAAAGAAGCGGTTCATTTCATGATACCTTAGGTGGGGATCTCCATCCCCTCCTTCATCTTCTTTTGTTCTTCCAGATATAGAGGGCAATCCCTCATACACTCTTTCCCCATGTGCCTTGAGGCTGAAGACGACTTGGATTTCTGGCTAGCATCAGAACACTTCTTAGCTTTGCCCTTGTCCTTGCCCTTAAGAATTACCTTTTCTTTGATCACATCAAAGACTATGGTTTGTCTTTCTTCATCTTTGCCTCTACTATCCTCAACATGTCCAACAACTTTGTCAATGCTTGTCAAAGTCGTTCATGTTGTAGTTTATAATGAACTGTATGATTTTGCAACACTTGCAGTATCATACCAATAGCCAACTCTTGGCTCAGAGGGAATCCTTCTTAGTCAGGTTTTCCACATACCCAATCACATTGAGTGTGTGAATACCTTACTGGATCTCCTTCTGTCATGACATACTAGGACAGTATCTTGGAGACATCATATGTCTCATGTTGTCTCTGCAACTCATAGTTCAGAGAACACAACATCAAGCACTCCTCATCAATGTCATCCTCAGTATGCTTCCATAAGCATACTTTCAGCCATTGATGTGGTGGGATCGAGTTCATCTGGTTCTGGTATAACTAGGACTTAGAGCTTCCGCTCTTTGATTGAGAACACTTCTCATCATCATCCTAACCAGTCGTGGAATTATTCCCGTTTAATTTGTTGGTCTCAAAGACTGATCGCAAATAAAGTGATTTGTTGATTAACCATTTATATTAACAAAAAGGAAATATATGCAATTTTAGTCCAAAAACTCATTTTTGACTTGTTTGATTGATTTGAAAAGTTGACGATAAAATTAGGCCTTTAATTAATTATCGCTCCCACTATTTTAGTTCAAATTGATAGCTCTCACCATCAATTCGGAAGATTGCAGCGTACAACCTTCTAGTGGGCAAGATCCTGAAATCCTCTAAGTCATGAGTCAGCTTTGGCTGATCGCCCACAACTTAGATCTCTCAGGTAGGCAACTCTTGCCAATTGCATCATATGCAACTCTTGTTGAATGAACATGCACAACTCCTTGCCATGAACATTCCTTGCCTCTGGGCTTAGACGCTCTAAGAATCACCAGTTAAGTCTAACCCAAAAGCTGACACGGTAAACATGCACCCTGCTTTGGCAAAACCTACATGTCTACCCTTCACACTTCCACAAGATAGACGGCGCACCACGCTTTGGCATAACCTACGCTTGGTCGATCGAGCTTTTCATGTGTGCCGCTAATGGAAGGCATGTAAGACTTAATATTTTAATGAGGGATTTGGTTTATATACATATACATATCCAATCACCACAATACATAGTACGTATCATATACATGCTATATCCCACAGAAAGCATGCACAAACAATAAAAAGCGATGATTATGGCCATCCTAATGTGATTCCTCGAGCCAAGAGGAATCACGGTCATCTAGGTCTACATCACATGCAACCTGTACAAGATGAACTTCTGTGCCTTGCCTTCCGAGTTGATCAACTCATCACATGAATGATCTGTACTCTCCAGCCGGTCGTCTGGGTGCCACTAGCCGATCGGTTGGCTCCTCCAACCGATCGGTTTGCCTGGTCATCGTGCATCTTGTCATGTCTGCCACCCGCTCGTCTCGCTCCTCGAACCGGTCATCAACCGATCGGTTCACTCCTTGAACCGACCGTCTGGAACGTCAACCGATCGGTTCACTCCTTCAACTGATCGTTTCAGCTGTCGTCTTGATGTCCGCCGGTCTTTGACATAACAGGAAATAAAAATCTATCCTATTATTACATTGCTTAAAAGAAGAAACCCCGAGTTACATTTGGGGGGGAGCAAAGGTAGGAAAGAATCTCGAATTATTTCGAGTTACATCAGGAATAAGAGAGGGAAGATCGGTGCGCAGACCGAGATGCAAGAAACCACAAACAACCACACACAGATAGGGGTTTATAGGCCATAATCACGCTACACACATCCACCACAAAACTCGTTTAAGGGCGACGCGTATCGAGTGCATTAATAATACATATCATATATGTAATTAGGGATTTGTGGATTTAGGATTGGACATGCATAAAGCCGATATTATTCGCATCGTATGCAATAAATAAAGGCGACAAACCAAAATTGATCATATCGATATTCCTAAAATATAGAGCAGTTGACGTGGCTCTGATACCACTGTTGGGTTTTAGGGGAGACAGAGAAGGCAGCGGAAACAAAAAATTTCTCCCCCAACCCAAAACGAGGAAACACGTCAACGTCTATATAATAGGAAAAGATGGTTTGTGAAATCATACCTTATCCCAAGGCTTGTTCGGCGACAATACCTCGCGCAATGCGCGGTCTTCAACTCCAGACTTCGACGGTGTCTGTGCAGCTCCTGGTCGCACCGGGACTGACAACTCCTACTCGAACCGGACTGTCGGATGACAGTTGTCCTCCTAAGCGGCAGTGTCCTCCCGCCTCTGTAGTAGTCCACACGGACCACCTGGAACTCCACTCTCCTTGTCCCACAAGGAAGTGGAAGGAGTTGCACCCTCCTGTTGACGTACTAGTCGCCAACACGCTCTCCTGCCTCCTGTTGCAACTGCAGTTGTCCTTCCCTTGCTGCACCTCCCTTTTGCGGGAAGCACTTGCTCGGGCTCTCTCACGGTTACCAAAACCAGAGAGAACGACAACTTGCAGAGCAACTGGTTGCACTTAGCTGTACTATTAGAAACCCCCAATACCCCTATATATAGGAGAGTCATGGGACAGGGTTCCCCATCCCGGGCAATGCGGGACTAAAAAGCAGGAGTAGAAGGGTTAGGGATTTTCCACCAAAAGCAACCATCTCGCAACCTGAACTGATCGGTTCACTGCTGAACCGATCGGTTCGGCCATTGAGCCGATCGGTTGGACCTGAGCCGACCGTTTGGGGCACTCCAACCGATTGGTTGGTGCCCTGAACTGATCGGTTCATGGTCCTAATCCGGCTCAAAAAGACTTTCCTTGTTTCTTTCCCAATTGGTATCGAATACCAATATTATTCCCAATCGAATTGGGCAATTTGAAATGAAAGGAAAATTCTCACTAATCCTACTTTCCCAAGTTGCTCGATTGCACCAGTTGAACCGATCGGTTCAACACTTGAACCGGTCGTTTCACTCTGTGCATGAGCTGATCGGTTCAACAATTGAACCGACCAGTTCAGCAACCTCAGCCAACCAGTTCATCACATGAACCGATCGGTTGGGAGTGCAGATTGTGCAGAATCAGTCAAATGCGAATTCAATCAATCCGATACTCTAATCAATGCATCCAACACCTTGAACCATAAGATATTGAGCCATCGACAGATTGAGTGTTTAATTGAACTACTAAACTCCTTTAGTAATCAATCTAAACATTGCTTGTGGACAAAAACTCCTCTTCCAGGTTAAATCCTATGTGTGTGACCCTGCAGGTCCATTTCACGTTAGCAGTGAAAGTTCATAACACTTATGACTTCACAAGCAAAGAGCGGTGCCTAGTCACACATCAGTGCTACCCAAGTGAAAGCAGAAAGTTGGAGAACAACTTTCATCCTACAATCCGTGAATGGTGTTACAGCGAATGTATAATTCCTTTTGCACTGATATCCCGAATGAACTCGAGGCATGGAACAGTCATCCTGTCAACGTTCATTCACTTTCTTGATCTCAGAGTAGACTGGAAGAGATATGCATGACATCAGTATCACATACTGATTCACACATGCGTGCACACCTTTCTCAATCCTACTCATCAAGTGGCCATGGATATCATACTCCCTCAGGAGGGACAAATCCCATATCTATCACTCACCCCTCAAAAGCCCCATGTGTCAAAGCCACCCAATCATCACCTTTATAACAACCCATGTTTCAGGACTGCGTTTGATGATGTCAAAGTGTGCCCAACGACATGTGTTGAGTGCAGTGATTTCAGGTCTAAGAATCACACTCACCACCATCACTTTGAGTACTGACTGTGACTACCATCTCATGGTTCCATGTGTCAAACTCACGGTGGGTCTTTCCGGTACACTTGTTCTCTAACAAGTACCTATGTGTTTGGTTTGATATCTCTATATCATGACTAATGAGATTCTGTCATCAACCAACACCACAATCTAGTCTTGTGTGTCATTGCTGTCTATCTACCTTCCACAATGACATCCGACTAGGGACATAACAAGAATGTACAAACTCTTAGCATCCGTATGATCTCATCGTTTAGGTCCTCAACCTGAAAGCATATGTCATTGAGTTCTGTCATTCTTTAGACATTCAATATGTTCTATCACTATCTCATATGGCTGAACCAGAAAGAATTGGAAGCTCGCCTTTGCTGTTTATCAAATCAATCTTAATGTATCCCACCAATCATCCCATAATTGGCTCTTAGGGATTATCGTATAAGGTGGCCACAAATAAGATAAAAGTCATAAATGAAAGATAACTTAGTTGAAGGCATGTATACAATCTCATTTATAAGTATAATGAAAGAGATTAAGATAAGAGAGACATGACTCGGGCCCTTTGTGCAAGTCATGTGACCCAAGTACCAGGGTGCAGGCTGATTCAGAGACATCATCCAGGCCATAGTGCAGGTTATCTGACCCAAGCACCTTAGTACAGTTCATGAGACCCAGGTACCAGAGTACATGTCTCCAAAGAAAGATCAGTAACAAGATAAGAATTAAGTTAAAGAAAGAAGAGATATTTATGTTTTAGATTTTACATAGAGTTTAATGTTTTTATATTTATAATTTTCAAGAATATTTGAAGTGTCTTATTATTTCACTCATTCATATACTAGAATACTCATTCCAGTTACGCTAATAATCATTTTTCTAATGCATGGTTGGGAACGAGATGTCCGCAGGTGAGAAGCAAAAGTAAAAGTAACATTGAAAGTCTTTAAGCACAAGGATCAAGCATGATTCTGTATATTAGGGTACCAACTATAATATGATCCTTAGGTTTATAGACTTAACTATATGTTATAATGTTTAAAACTTTAGAGTAGAGACGATGTATCAAGATGTTAAATTAGTTTTCCATGTTATAGCCTCAATGTTTCCTTTTTTAGGAACAATCATGAGAATATTTTAAAACTTCAGTTTGTATGATTGATTATATTGTTGTTACGAATGCCAATTTTATATAATACCCCTCCTTAAGTGCAAGAGTTATTGTTAACTCAGTGTTGCTTCCACCATGTGCATGTGTGTACTTAAGGAGGGTGCTAATATATATATATATATATATATATATATATATATATATATATATATATATATATATATATATATATATATATATATATATAGGGTATATCTTCGCTACCCATGCGGGTAACTAAGATTCACTACCCGTGCATCAATTTTGTAATGGGATGACACATATATGTAATGAGACAACCAAATTTGTAATGAGACAACCAAAATTGTAATACAAAAACTCGTTTTGTATTACAACGTTGTTACAGTAATAAATATATATTTATTACTGTAACTGTGTTGTAATATAAAACGAGTCTTTGTATTACAATTTTGGTCGTCTCATTACAAATTTGGATTGTCTCATTACAAATGCATACCTTCCCATTACAAAACTGATGCACAGGTAGCGAATCTTAGTTACCCGCACGGGTAGCGAAGATATACCCATATATATATATATATATATATATATATATATATATATATATATATATATATATATATATATATATATATATATATATATATATATATATATATATATATATATATATAATACCCACATTACCTGAAATTCGCTACCACTACCACCTGAAAATTAACTTTTTGGTCAGAAAAGTAACTCTCTAGACAAAAAAATAACTATGTTGACCAAAAAGTATCTATTCGACTAAAAAAGTAAAACCAGAAAGAATACACAGTAAAAATTCTAGAAAAAAAATGTAATTTTAAATTTGTTACATATGTTACAATGTAACTATATATACATAAAAAGTAATATTTTGGAAGATAAGGTAACCCTGTACATTTGTAAAGTAAAAAACTCCAGAAAAAGTAGCCAATTTTGGAGCGGGTAGCTACCCTCACGGGCTATGAATGAACCCCCAAATATATGTATGTATATATATATGGGTATATCTTCGCTACCCGTGCGGGTAACTAAGATTCTCTACCCGTGCATCCATTTTGTAATGGGAAGGTATACATTTGTAATGAGACAATCCAAATTTGTAATGAGACGACCGAAATTGTAATACAAATACTCGTTTTGTATTACAACGCTGTTACAGGTAAGAAATATATATTTATTACTGTAACAACGCTGTAATACAAAACGAGTTTTTGTATTACAATTTCAGTTGTCTCATTCCAAATTTGGTAGTCTCATTACATATATGTGTCATCCCATTACAAAATTGATGCACGGGTAGCGAATCTTAGTTACCCGCACGGGTAACGAAGATATACCCTATATATATATATATATATATATATATATATATATATATATATATATATATATATATATATATATATATATATATATATATATATATATATATATAGTCAGGCTAGAATACACTCGAGTGTATCCAGAGCGGAATACACTCAAGTAGTTTTTCATGATGCAATATTTTTTTTGAAAATCTAATCCATTGATCTTCTTAAACATCTTGTGAACAACTCATACGCAAAATTTGAGCACATTTGGATATGTATAGCTCATGTTATGAAGACCGCAAATATTATGCATTTTAAATTAGTTTCGCGTGTCGATTTTGTTGCCCTTGGATGAGTGACTTACACTCATCCAAATGGGCTCAAAATTTGTACATAGCCTAGCTATAATATGACGGTGAAGATCAACGGTTTACATTTTACAAAAAATAGTCTTGATATGCAAATACACTTGAGTGTATTCGTGTGATCCGTACACTCGAGTGTATTCTAGCCTCACTCTCTCTCTCTCTATATATATATATATAAATATATATATATATATATATAGAGAGAGAGAGAGAGTCTGCCTTTACTACCCGCACGGGTATTATTCCTTAGTTACCTGTGTGATCAAGTCAATCTGGTATTTGCTCTTCCTGGCACCGTGCCTATTCTCATTGATACGGTCATTCATTGTATCTGCTGGCTTACGCTTCTCGTGCTGATTCGAGTGCCCATACTCAGATGGCTAGCTTCCAATCACGTTAATGCTAGTCGTGACTCGTAAGACATCGTGCGAGTGGTTGACACACGACGTTAGAATGGAAAATAAAAGGACAGTGGCTTGTCAAACTACCATTATGTGCATGAAAGATCCTTTGGCAACAATGCATTTGCAAACCATATTTGAAAATTGGACGTGTGGATTTAAAAATACAGATTTATTTAACTCAACAATCAGCATTGAATTTTTTTTATTTTGTCTCTTAGAAAATACAATTAGCCTCTTTTGACATAGTATGATTTCTATATGTATATTACAAATTTATGCACCATCTTTAAAGTTAATTTTTGTGTATTACAATATATCCAGCCACATTACAATTTCTTCATGAATAACACAATCTTCATAAACTCGTTAGTTTATTTAATCAAAATTGCTTACAATTGATATATATATGTATATGAATGTTAATCATTGTTCGTTCTTTGTAATAGGTGTAAGAAGGAAGAACATGCCATCAAACACATTAAATGTACCAATTTATTTAATTTAACAATACAATTGGAGTCATTCTATTTTCTTTCTTGGCAAGAAAATCTGCTTTTTCTTAGATAGTATGATGTCTATACGTATATTACAAAGTGTCCACTGTCTTTACAATATGCTCCTACATATTATAATGTATCCAATCCTATTACAGTTTATTCATATATAATACAAACTTGCTAACCCACACTTTTCAATCCAAATATTTGTGATGGGTATATGATATATGAATGTTAGCCATTGTTCACCTGTATAATAGGTGTAATAAGGATGAGGAGGTCATCAAATGCATAAATGCATCAATTTATTTAATTCAACAATAATTGGGGTCATTTCATTTTCCTTTATAATAAGTACAATCAAGCTATTCTCACATATTATGAAATCTATATGTATATTACAAAGTGGCCACCATCTTTACAATTTGTTCCTCCATATTACAATATATCCAACCACATCATAGTTAATTCATGTATATCACAAACATCATAAACTAGTCAATATTTTCATTCTGAATCATTTGTGATAGGTATGCGATATATAAATGTTAGTCATTGTTCATTCTCTTTAATAGGTGTAATAAGGACAAAGATGCCATCAAATACACAAGGCACCAATTTATTTAATTGAACAATACAATTGGGGTCCATTTCTTTTCCTTCTTAGCAAGTGTAATCAACCTCTTATCACATATTATGATTTCTACATGTCTATTACAAAGTGTCTACCATCTTTACAATTTTCTCGTGCATATTACAATGTATCCAATCACATTATAGTTTGTTCATGTATAACACAAACATCATACCTACCAATATTTTGCACTGTACATAAAAAAATTATAATATGTCAAAATAAACTTTAAGTTGGGTAGACATTTTATAATGTATATACAAAAAATTGTAACATACATGAGAAGCCAGTAATTTGGGTGGACATTTGCAACATACATAGAGACAATATAGCTTGTAATTTGGGTGAACATTTTGTGACGTACATAGAGACACTATAACATGCATGAATAAACTATAAGGTGGGTGGACATTTTATAATGTACATAGAGAAACTGTATCATGTATGCACAAACTATAAAGTGACTTGTTATCTTGTATGTACATAGAGAAATTGTACATTCAACAAACTGTAAGGTGTGTGGAAATTTTGTAATGTGTGTAGAGAAATTGTAACATGTATGAATATATTGTAAAATGGGCAATTTTTTTGTATGTACACAGATAAACTGTAATATCTCAAAAGAGATTGTATTTTGCATAGTGAAATACAGCTGGATAGCACTGATACTTCAACAAAATAGTAACTTTAACAACACCTTGACAATGAAAATTCAAAGCAAAGAACATACTTATACATCACATAGATATTTTAACAAACGATAGAGGTTTGCATAAACAAAGTGAGGATAAGCATATGGATGATTGAGGACTTTATACAACGAGAAGGTCTAAGACAAAAGAGAAAATTGCATATGGTTTTCCTATCTTATTCAAGCTTGTTCATGCACTACAAGCTAACTAAACTGTTGACAAAAGTGGGTGGTTAGAAACATTACCATCCTCGACTGATGCCAGGCACCACCTTCATGTTGGTGAGGAAGTAACCTGCTCGAGGGGAGCATAGTGACATGCAATAGCTGATAGATTGGTACCCAATCAACAACTACTGTAATTTTTTATTCTAAACCATATCTGATGCAAATATCCTTTGGTATTGGGCAAACATCGATGGATCTTCTAGAAAAAAACTATGCTTGTTTATTGGTAAGAAATATGGTTTGCAGTTGTCAATCAACTACCTTTTGTCTTTCCTTTGTGTACATGCCAATTAATCAGATTAATTCGTATAGTTTTCTCGATGTTGCGAGGACCTCATACGGGAAAATCTCCTGTGTGGACTTCAAGAGCCTTTCTCGGGGTGGAACAATTCAACCCTACTAAACAGACACATGTCCTTCTTGTTGGCGGTTTCCAATTCTTTATTCTGACAAGCTTCCTTAAGCTTTTAGATATGGTACCGGATGAAGATGAGAACACCGAGAAAAAGAATGAGAGTCGACACAATGGTGGCTGCTACCTCTATTCTGTTATTGGCAACTCTCCCAATCCTGCCACTAGCATTGTAAATGTTGAGAAAGTTCCCAATTTTACCGTCATTCCCATGTCCCTCTTCAATACGTATCTCAGTGTTGTCGAAGCAGGTTGGCTTCTAAGCAATTGAGTATCATGAAGAATAGAATGAATTTGAATGGATGGAGAGGTAGGAAGTGCTCGTTCTGAGAGAGGGGATAGGTGTGTGAGGATTTTACAGTGGGGCAAAATCCGCCGCTACGTGTGTCACGAGTCAAGGACACTGGACATGGTAACTAGCGCTATTGGTGATGGTGGGGACAATCAGAATGGCAGGGACTAACATGGATGGGTAAGTTAAGCAATCTACCCGAGTGGGTAGTAAATAAATATCCATATATATATACATATATCAATATTATATATATATATATATATAGAGAGAGAGAGAGAGAGAGAGTCAGGCTAGAATACACTCAAGTGTACAGATCGTACGAATACACTCAAGTGTGTTTCCATATCAAGACTATTTTTTGCAAAATGTAAACTATTGATCTTCACCATCATACTATAACTAGGCTACATATAAATTTTGAGCCCATTTAGATGAGTGTAAGTCACTCATCCAAGGGCAACAAAATTGACGCGCGAAACTAATTTGAAATGCATAATTTTTATGGTATTTATAACATGACCTATAAATGTCTAAATGTGCTCAAATTTTGCGTATGATCTATTCACAACATGTTTAAGAAGATCAACGGATTAGATTTTTGAAAAAAAAATTGCATCATGAAAAACTACTTGAGTGTGTTCTGCTCCGAATACACTCGAGTGTATTCTAGCATGACTCTCTCTCTCTCTCTCTCTCTCTCTCTATATATATATATATATATATATATATATATATATATATATATATATATATATATATATGGCATTCGTTCACTTCCCATGTAACGTCCCATGATTTGAGGCCTCAAATAAAATGATCTTAAAGGAAATGATTGGACTACCCATATCACCAAGGTGCACCTCTTTTTAGGGAGCCCATCTCTAAAGAATACCATAGTTAAGCGTGCTCAACTTGGAGTAGTACTAGGATGGGTGACCAGTCAGGAAGTTGATCCTGGCTTGTATGTGAGTGAGGATAAAACACTTTGTTAAGGCTAGTGGTGGTCAGTGGGGCCAATCATCATTCCTGAAACTCTACTAGATCCATGGGCAGTGGGCCCAATCATTACAAATGGTATCAATCATAACCCCTCCATTAGGTGGGGCCCACATGGGCATGTGGCATGCCAGTCTTGAGCCGTGCAGTCCAAGCAAGTTGGAAAGGACTATCCATAGTGATTTAGCCACCCTTGCGCTGGTATTCCATGATCAGGAGCCAGGTGTCCATGAGCCATTCTGGGTCTGTAGTGAAATGGAGTGATATTATGAGGCCATATAGTTGAGTCTTGATGAGGATTTCACGAGTCTAAGTGGGGGAGATTGTAACGTCCCTAGATTTTCATCTTCTCAAAACCCCATGGAAATGAGAAGACAAAATCTAAAAATGTTAGCAATTATATCAGAGAGTGATGCGGAAGCATAATACGCATACATGAACATAAAACCATAACATTATCAACAATAACATGTAAATTATTACAACATGAATTACAATTACATATTGAATGAAGATTCTACAAACTATGAACATGTATGCTAACAGGATCTTAGACAATAGGTACAACATGTACAACTTGCTCACATCCTATCCTTTTATCCCATTCTAGCTCTGGACCTAGAAAATACGAGAAACAAAATCATCAACAAAAGTTGGTACGTGGTAAAAGATACACTAGTAAGGTTGCATAAAGGAAAATACTTGAAGAAGGAAGAAAGAGAGAAAAACCATTTCTTAAGGAGAAAATCAGGTAAACATCCTTTTTATTACATTTATTTGATGCAGTTGTACTACACTTATCTGCACTTGACTTACATCCAGTATGAGCAAAAATTATATCATCATACATCTAACATGGGCCAAAGCATCATACATCCATGTTAGGCAACATACATCCATATCGGGCTAGGTGCACTAGTAGCTACAACCCATCCATATCCTTTTATGTTATATTAGATTTTGGCGAAGTATAACTCATAATAGTTCAACCAAGCAATGAATATCCAAATAATAGCATTCATGATATTACATATCATAAGCAACCAAGAAATCTAGTCTTATACTTATAAGACCACATACCTGAGTTTAGAGATTCCTTATACATCCAAGATCATCTACAACTTTGTCCATGACCTGATTAATAACAATTATTCATCATTAATACAAGGTTCACCATTATTAATGGTATTTAGGTCCAGATTAGGGTTTTGGTCAAACCTAGGTCAATCTGATGTTAGGATTGTGTATAGCATTTTTACTCTGATCTATATGTCATTAAAAAGGTCTGGTACGATTTTCATATTTTTCTGATAACTGGTCTATTTTCTAGAATTAAAATGAGGTTACAAACATAGAATTGGGTTTTAATGATAAATGGCCCATTATTTTGACATAATAGTCAAATCTAAGTTCATATTTGGTTTCCACATTATAATAGGGTTCAGTAATATTTTTCTCAGATTTAATTTCCATGATATGCTAATTATACCAACAATATGATCTCAAAAGAAGCATTATCATCTACATTAAATATCATTATTATTTTTTCATCAAATGTCTAATATAAGGGTTTAGTAATGTAGATGACATTTTTTTGAGTCTAGGAGTATTTTTAGGGGATTTATTGGGAAAGGGAGCTAATTTCTATGTATAATACAAGATAAAGGCACATTTAGGGATATTTAGAAGGTGTTTACCTTTTTGTGATATTGTGAGTCGTTGATGTAATCATCAGAATTCACTGGATGTCTGCCACATTACCATCATGGTGGTGTGCGGATCAGGGCCTGCTGACACAGCTTTGCTGACCGGTCTGGGCGCCTCCCTTCTCTCTTCGCGATCTGCCCGATCTAGGCTTCTCCTAATTGGAGCGTGAAGCTGCCGGCTCCGTTCTCCGTTTGGGTGCCACATGCACTGTTCTCCAGCGTGAGTGTAGCCCCACAGAGGCTTGGCTCTGATGGCCAAAGAGGGTTCTACCCTCTCCGTCGCTCACCAAGGCATCCACCTCCATCAAGATCGCCCCAACAGCAAGCAGTCCTCGTTCGCGATGGTCTCTCTACTTCAGCTTGTGAGGGCATAGTCATTACAAAATTCCCATCTCAAAGTTCTCTTCCTCACCGACTTCTGACACTCTCAAGACCTCTATGATTGCTCGTTCTAAGACCAAGTCCGGGTGCCGCCGTGTGGGCTGGATCCGATCTGGGAACCCCCAAAGTCACAATCCCTATGTTCTCGTGTGTGTCCCCAAGATCTACAGGTGTGATGCGACGATTTTGAGTCGCATTTATAGACTTGTTTCATATGTGTTTTATGATTTTATTAGTCATTTTTATGGTTCATGTGGCATAATTCATTCACTTTGGTCTTTGCTACTATTTTATGTCAAATCCCCTTTATTTCATCATTTTGAGCATCAATTGTCAAAATATTATTATTTTTGTGAATTTATGTGATCTTGTGTTTGAATTTCAGGATAAACGAGTATTTGCTTCCGTCGATACCATCGACGGAAGTCGATACCATCAACATGATCACAGGCTGCCAGCCGCGAGTATCAGCAAAAAGCCGATACTATCGACAGGGATGTCGATGGTATCGAGCTATCATCAGGTTGCTGGCGAAGAAGCAGTCGATAGTATCGACACCAAGTCGATACCATCGACGCACGGAGGCTAGAACGACGCAAAACGACAAAACCGTCACTACAGGGTGGTCGATACCATCGACCCACGTCGATGGTATCGAGACTACATCAGGCACTCAGACGAAAGGAAAGAAGGGCGGCCGCTACTACAGCGGGTCGATACCATCGACTCGTGTTGATGGTATCGACACCGTAGGATATGAGTTGGCTTCCTAATGATCTCAATCGGACGGCTATGGTTAATTACCGACCTAATGAGGGAGATATACCTAATGACGGCCGCCAAGACGTGGGGGGGGGTCTGAATTAGCGATTGCACGAGTACCGAGGAGCAGTAGAGAGGAGAATGGAGGCTAGAAGCTCATACCAGTTGATTCAGACGCCGCAGAAGATGAATTTCACCACCGAAAGGTGGGAGAGCACATGTTCTACGCAAAGGATCAACTGGTTCTTCTCCGTTCAGGGGTTTCACCTCTCAATTCACGTTTTTCACATGATTTCCCCTATCTCTATCTTGTACTTGTTTGAGATGAACATGCGGGGCTAATCCCCTTCGTCTTTAGGACCGGGAGTAGCCCAGGAATTCATTGTATGACAATTTTATAATAGTAATTCATATTTTATCTCTTAAATCCGTGGTATAATTTCATTTTCTCAATGTATTGTTATGTTTGATCACCATAATAATAACCTAATGCCCTTAATAACTTTGAAAGAAGGATTAACGGCTGAAAAGAGACGAAATCTACATTAATCGATAAATCCCTTGACCAAGGTGGTGTAAAATTAATGGTGGATACTGAGAGATCGTTCATAATGCACCTAGTCTAGGGTATAGGTTACTACGACGGTGGAACCGACCTAGACCTAGGTAGTGAATTGCACCACGACAGTGGGCAATTCTGTTTTCAGGCCACTACCCGAATAGAGAGATAAAATTGAGGAATTATATAAAATCTAATACAATGAAAACCCGCGGTGAAACCGCAATCCTAAAGATACCTTCTTGAATTGATTAAAACCAAAAATTTAATCGATTGTTCGTTTTGTTTTCTTTCAATTTTCTTTTTAATTTTTACAAAAACCCTCAACTTTTAATCGGCTTAGCTGATCGCAACTAGTTAGTAGGAGTCACCAACAATTCTGAGTATCCCTGTGTTCGACTCGGGCCTCACAAGGCCTATATTACTTCGACGTGTTCTCTTGCGTTTAAGCGCATAGTAAAAATTGCGTCAAGTTTTTGGCCCCGTTGTCGGGGATACGGTGAATTGTTGGCACTTTGAGTGCTACGAGCGGCCATTCTAGGCCACATTTTTTTTTATTATCTTGAAAGAGCTTCAAATATTTCAAATTGTTCGATAATTTTTATACTCGTCGCAGCACTGTACTAAACTCGAATTTTCTTATTTCAGGTACTGTGTATGGTGCGGACGCGTAACACTGATTATACGCGACGCGCACCAGAGGGCCCACTTACGGGACCAGAAGATGAGGATGGTTATAATCAGGACCATCTTGAGGAAACAGAGTCAGAACCTGAACAAGAAGAGATGGACGAACCACAGACTATATGGGAGAAGATCAAAGCTTCTTCCGCATCTACGTCAAAAGGGCCTATAAAGAAGCAAGCAATCAACATACCTACATATAAGATTGATCCAGCTTTGATAAATCTGGTGAAGTCCAATGCTTTTCATGGGCTCAAGAATGAGGACCCCGTCGTGCATATAAGTCAGTTTTTTGAGAACTGTGACATGGTTAAAATTGACAGGTTTCCACAGGATGCACTTTATCTTAAGCTTTTCCCGAGTTCATTGGCAGGAGCCGCGCGAGAATGGCTACACAATTTAGATGATGAGTTTGTGGAGTCTTGGGACCATATGGTGGAGGTCTTCTTTGAGAGGTTCTTTCCTCCTGAGAAGACCAACGACATGATCAGGAAGATCCATAACTTTACTCAATAGGCAGGTGAGACATACTCTGAGACCTGGGAGAGGTTTCAGGTCATGCTGAGGAGGTGCCCACATCACGGGCTGGATAAAGAGACGCAGGTGAAGATCTTCTATTTTTCTCTCTCCGAGCACGATAAGAGTAATATGGATTCAGCTGGGTCAGGATTCTTTCTGAACAATACGGACACCAGATGTTGGGAGATACTAAAGAATATGGCTAGAAAGCAGTCATGGGGTGAGAGAGAAAGAGGCCCGGTAGAGAAAGTTTGAGTTGCAGGTGAGTCCAAGGCAATAAAAGAACTGAATGAGAAGATGGATCTTCTCGCAAAGAAATTGCTCGCAAAGGAAGATACTGAGTCCGAGGATGAGGCTCAAGTGAAATTTATGAGGCAGAAGCAAGGTTATAGGAACAATGATTATTCATGGAGAAAAGACAAAAAGTCTTCATGGAAGGATCCAAACAATTTTCTACAGGATCCGGATGCCAAACCCCAACCAAATGCAGAGGATAAGAGCACAGAGCTGCTCAATCAGGTGATTAAGAAAAATCAAGAACTCATGACTACGTTTGGCCAGCAAATTAAACATCAAGGGGAGTTTATGAATCAGTTTGGGCAAACACTGCAGAGCCATGGGGCGCAAATGAGGACCATTGAAACATCTATGGCACAGATGGCAGCAGAGATTGCCAGTTTGAAGAAACTGGCACATCCAGGTTTTCTAGGGAATACCAATGTTCCAGGGGGAAACGAGCAGGTAAAGGCTGTCTTGCTAAGAAGCGGCAAGAAATTGTTAAATCCAAGGGCTGAGGAGACAAGCACACCACAGGCTGAGATAGAAGGTGAAGCCAATGAGGAGCTGCCACCACCAGTCACAGGGAAGGTTGATGACACAGCCGTGGATGATACTAAAGAACATGTTGTAGAGGAGGAACCTCAAAAAAAGACACCTTATGTGCCACCTCATCAAAGGGCACAAACTGTTCCGGTCCCGTATCCAAATAGTGCTAAGGCAAGGAAGGCAGATGCGCAGTTCAAGAAGTTCTTAGACAGTTTTAGGAAGTTTTCAGTCAATATCCCTTTATTGGAAGCCATTGAGCAAATTCCTTCATACGGGAAGTTTCTAAAAGACATCATAACGAAGAAGAGGAAAATTCCGAATACAGAGGTTGTCGTGCTAAAGGAGCAAGTGAGTGCCTTCATCATGGGCACTTTGCCGCCAAAGAGGCAAGATCCAGGGTGCTTTAACATTTCTTGTTATATTGGGAAGGTTAAATTCGGTGAAGCGTTATGTGACTCAGGGGCAAGCATCAACTTGATGCCCCTTTCTACATTCAAAAAGCCGGGATTGAAGGAGTCACGACCAAGCAATATGACGATTCAATTGGCGGATAACTCTGTGGTAAAACCTTATGGAATTTGTGAAGATGTGTTAGTGAAGGTGGATAGATTTGTCTTTCCAGCATATTTTTTAGTCATGGATATGCAGGATGAACATGGCAACGAGCTGTTACTTGGACGTCCTTTCCAAGCTACAGCCGACATGATCTTAGAGATTGGGCAAGGTCGCTTGACCTTGGGCATAGTCGATGACCGCTTTGAGATGGTCATTCCTTCTAGTACTGTGTCATCTAAGGCAAAGGAACAATGTAAGGTGGTAAAACATCTGGATAATAATATTTCACTCTATCTTGGGAAGCCATTTCTGGACATGGCTCATGTGATGAGCAAGGTGGACAATGGAACTTTGGTTGTGGATATCATGGAGCAGACCAAAATAGTTTCTCTTTACAAAGCTGTGGGATTCCCGAATGATGAGGATGAGGACATTCCGCCTTCCATGGAAGATGATGTAATTGCTATTTCTATTTTTGATGCATACCCGGAATTACCATTGGAGGCTTGTTTGGTAAATATTACACATGATTGGATGAGGAGCAAATCTCTCAAGGAGTGCGCCAAGATGCTCCAGATGCTTCCATGCTTCTATGCGAGGCATTATGAAGATCTAGGTGAAGTTCCCCCGCCATTTCAATCATCTTTGATCAGCCTGCCGGATCTAGAATTAAAGCTGCTGCCACCGCATCTCAAATATGTCTTCCTAGATGGGGAGGACAAGTTACCAATGATCATATCTTCTTATCTGAGTGCGGAAGAGGAAGACCAACTGTTGATAGTGCTGAAGAACCACTGAGGAGCTTTTGGGTGGTCCGTCGCAGATATCAAGGGGATTTCCCCTACTATATGTCAGCACAAGATTCGGCTCGAGGAGGGAGCCAAGCCCGTGATCCAACCTCAATGACGTCTCAATCCAAGCATGATGGATGTTGTGAAGAAGGAGGTCATTAAACTTCTTGCTACATGTATTATTTACGCCATATCAGACTCGACATGGGTGAGTCCCACACAGGTAGTCCCTAAGAAGGGGGGAATTACTATCACCCAAAATATGTTAAATGAACCTGTCACCACCCGATTGGTAACCGGGTGGAGAGTTTGTATTGATTACCGCCGTTTAAATGCCGCCACGCTAAAGGATCACTTTCCTTTACCTTTCATTGATCAAATCCTAGAGCGTCTTGCCGGCCGATCACACTTCTATTTTCTAGACGGTTACTCGGGGTACAACCAGATCTCGATTGATCCTTTGGATCAAGAGAAATCTACCTTCACTTGTCCCTATGGGACTTTCGCGTACCGCCGAATGCCTTTTGGTTTATGCAATGCACCTGCGACTTTTCAGCGTTGCATGCTCGCTATCTTTTCTGACATGGTAGAACGCTGTCTTGAGGTATTTATGGAAGACTTTTCGGTGTATGGTGCATCGTTTGATGAATGTCTCTATAATCTGGACAAAGTTTTACAGCGCTGTGAGGACACACATTTGGTCATCAACTGGGAAAAATGTCACATGATGGTGACTGAGGGGATAGTGCTAGGACACAAGGTGTCTAGCAAAGGTTTAGAGGTAGATCCGGTCAAAATTGAGGTCATTTCCAAGTTGCCCCCACCAAATTCTGTTAAAGGGGTAAGAAGTTTCTTGGGACACGCCGGGTTCTATCGTCGATTTGTAAAGGATTTTTCTAAAATCGCGAAACCTCTATCTGAGCTTTTAGAGAAAGACGTTGTATTTGATTTCAATGATAAGTGTCTACATGTGTTCGACGTTTTAAAAGAAAAACTGATTTCTGCACCGGTTGTTCAAATGCCGGATTGGACGAAACCGTTTGAACTAATGTGTGACGCCTCAGACTTTGCGGTAGGAGCTGTGTTGGGGCAGCAGGTGGACAATAAACCCACCGTGATTTTTTACGCTTCAAAGACTTTGAATGACGCCCAATTAAATTATACAACTACTGAGAAAGAATTACTCGTCGTTGTTTTCGCTTTTGAAAAATTCTGGCAGTATTTAGTGGGATCTAAAGTAGTTGTATGGACTGACGATGCCGCAATCAAATACTTAATGGAGAAAAAAGACGCTAAGCCTAGACTCATTAGGTGGATTTTGCTCTTACAGGAATTTGACATCGAAATCAAGGATAAATCTGGGATTGAAAACGTTGTTGCTGATCATTTGTCTAGGTTAGAAAGGGTGGATGAAAAAGATTTACATATACCCATAACCGAGACGTTTACGGATGAACAGATTTTGAAAAGTAACTCTAAGGATCCTTGGTTTGCTGAGATTGTAAACTATTTGGCTTGCGGGATCATCCCGGAAGATTGGTCATATCAGGAGAAGAAAAGATTTTTCCATTCTTTACGATATTATTTTTGGGATGACCCAATTCTTCTTAAGCAATGCAGGGACGGTATCTTGCGCAGGTGTGTGCCTGAAGTGGAGTACGAGAGCGTTTTACGTCATTGCCACGCATCACCTACGGGAGGACACCACGCCAGCTCGCGCACGACAGATAAAGTTTTGGAGAGCGGCCTTTATTGGCCAACTTTGTTTCGAGATGCCTACGAGTTTGTGAGGCAATGTGATTCCTACCAACGAGCAGGTAATATCTCAAAGCGATAAGAGATGCCCCTGAATGTGTTTCAGGAAGTGGAGGTATTTGATTTGTGGGGCATAGATTTCATGGGACCCTTTGTGTCCTCAAACTCTAATTTATATATTTTATTAGCAGTTGATTATGTGTCGAAGTGGGTGGAAGCAATACCCACAAGGACTAATGATTCCACTATAGTGTGCAGATTCGTGAAAGAAAATATTTTCTGTAGGTTTGGGGTACCCCGAATGATAATCAGTGATGGGGGTACGCATTTTAGGAATCAGAAGTTCTCGACATTATTGAAGAAATATGGGGTCAAGCACAACATAGGTACCCCATATCATCCGCAAACGCAAGGCCAGGTGGAGGTCTCCAACCGTGAAATTAAGAAGATTTTAGAGCGTACGGTGGCATCCACAAGGAAGAACTGGAGTGCCCTACCGTCGGATGCTCTGTGGGCATACATGACAGCGTACAAAACACCTATAGGCACCACGCCTTTTAGGTTGGCGTATGGCCGGGCTTGCCACCTACCGGTAGAGTTAGAGCACAAAGCGCATTGGGCGCTGAGAAGGCTAAACCTGAGTTACAATGAAGTGGGGAGGAAGAGACTGCTGGAATTGAACGAGTTGGACGAGCTACGGATGACGGCATATGAGAACGCACGGATATACAAGGAGCGCGCAAAGCTGATCCACGACCGCCACATCCAGTTGCGCACGTTCAAAAAGGGAGATAGTGTTTTGTTGTTCAATTCACGACTCAAGTTGCATCCTGGGAAGCTCAAATCCCGGTGGAGTGGACCGTTCATGGTAGAGGAGGTCAAACCACACGGCGCGATCTTAGTGCGTGATGGTGATACCACGTTTTTGGTAAATGGACAAAGGCTGAAGCTCTATTTTGGTGAGAATTACAAGAGGAAGGTGAATGAGGTCAAACTCATTTCACTTTCAGATGCATGAGGTGCCGAAAGCCGTCTAGCCTAAGACGTTAAATAAGGGCGCTTGTTGGGAGGCAACCCAACCACCGGTACATTAGGATAGTTCATGTACATTCGTAGGTTGGCTTATTTTGGTTTGATTTTTAGTGTAAAAAAAGATACCGTGATCGGTTTGTTCCTTGTACAGGCTGAGGCAGAGTCGATACCATCGACACACTGGTCGATGGTATCGACCATGGCACAAGTTGACGACTGCGGATTTTGCTCTGCGTCGATACCATCGACGACCTCGTTGATGGTATCGACCTACCTATAGGCAGGTCGTGAAGAAAAAGTCGATGGTATCGAGATGCCTGTCGATACCATCGAGATCTCTGAAGATTTACAGAAGAAATCGACTCAAGAAAGTCGATACCATCGACGGGCGTGTCGATGGTATCGACACATTCAAGTGAAAAACGCGGCGACCGGGCTTTGCGAGGATTTTCCCTAATCAGAGGGTCGATACTATCGACTTCCGTCGATGGTATCGACCATCCACGTCACCGATCCGCGCGAACAAATCAACGGTGATCGTGGCATCAAGACGGTCGATCCGGGTGCAGCGTCGATACCATCGACCCATGTCGATGGTATCGACACGTCAGCGATCCGGGTTTCCAGATCCAGCCATCGACGACCGTCGATACCAGTGAGGGGGCGGATAGCATTGACAAGTGTCGATACCATCGACTCGCGTCGATGGTATCGACGGGCCAACAGTGGCGTCGGCCAAGTCTATTTAAGGAGATTCAATACGTCAGTTGACGTCACACCTTCAGAGCGATCTCCTCCCTTTGCGCCGAGCGACCCCCCGAGACTTCCAAGCTGACGACGAGCATCACCGAGCGAAGGTCTTCATCGAGCGGAGATTCAACTCTCCAAACGTCACCGAGCTCTCTTTCTGATCCCCATTTCTCGTCGCAAACATGGCATATGTGGCCGGAGCTTCCTCCTCACGTGCAAATCCGATGGACATTCCGGAATTCATGCCACCACTGCCATCGTCAATCGCACGTCCGCGAATTGTCCATCCTTCCTCGGAGGTCCGGAAGATCTACGAGGAGATCATGCAGAGGAAGATAGAGCCCACCCGGTATGTGGACCGAGAAATGATCTGAGATCTCGGATTCGAGGCCAACTTGGCCTACGTTCTGAAGGGGCAGGCCCGCCACACACCAATAAGGCTTGGCGAGCTGGAATTTCATGCAAATGGCCAGCCGTTCTTCGGCGACTGGCCCACGTACAAGGAATTGGTGGCGGAGTTCATGGCGTCGCTAGACGTCTGTGTCATGCCCAATGACATCGTAACTACCGATTGTGAGTGGATCAAGGGCCGGGTGTCTTTCCGGTTGTACAACCACGACTACACCCTCACGCTCAAGCAGTTCAACAGGATCTTCAATTGGAACCATTCTCAGTACGACCACCGGCGGCTGGATAACCGTACCGATTACGACGTCATCTTCTCCGAGTTGGTGATGATGTCGCAAGGGAAGTCGATGAGCTACCACAATGCCGCGGTAGCTGATTTTGAGCACCTTTTCGTCCGGGTACTACACCGGATGCTGAGTTCTACGCTTTTTGCCCGGGGTGATCTGGCCCTCAGCAAATTTCAGGGGTCCGACCTATTCTTTCTGTATAAACTCCTGAAGAGACAAGAATGCAATTGGGGTGCCTTCTTTCTGCAGCGAGTATTGGACGTGAAGAGGAGTACGAGGAAAGCCCCGATTCACTTTGGCGAGCTTATCACTAAGCTGGCCATCTACCTGGGGTTGAATCTCGAGCAGCCGACTCCTCTCTCTACAAGAAGCAAGGTGAACTTGCAGCATTTACACCGGTCCAATCTCCTACTTCTCTGAGATGGCGTGGCGTTTGCGCATTTCCATGTCAACCACGCCTACCAGGAGTGCGCGCTGCCTGATCCGGTCTTCAACATTGACGGGGCACAACATTTTCGATGGCCAATCATAGCCATCACCGACTCCAATGAAGACGACGACAATGACGGCGGCAACGACGGATATGACGACGAGGCTGAGGAGGAAGAGGAGGCCTTTACACCTCTTCGAGCATGAGTGGCACCCCGGAAGCGTCCTCGGATGCATCCGGGTGCATCTTCATCATCACAGCCTATGCCGCCACCACCACCGCCCTCGCAGCCAAGCGAGGATGCCTATTCCATGCAGGGCATGTACGCGATGCTGTAAGACATCCAGCAGACCCAGCATGGCCACACAACCACCTTTGTCGGTATTCAAGATACTACCAACCGGCTCTTTGTCAATCAGCAGGCGATCTTTGAGAATGAGCGCCTTTTGTTCAAGAATCAGCAGAACATCCATGACTGACTGCACAGGATGGAGGAGCAGCAGCAGCCATTTTTTTTATCATTACTGGAGCCAAAATTATTTTGGGGGGTATCCACAGCCTCCTCTGATGCCTCAGTATGATCTGAATTGCCAGGGGCAATACCCGTCTTGGGACCCCACGGCCCCGCAGTACCCGCCTCCACCACCACAGGAGTGATCCGGTATCACTATTCCAATCTTTAAGTTTGTTTTTGACTATGAGGCCATAGTCGAATTCAAGCTTAGGGGGGTAGCTGGAACAACTTTATCTCTTTTATTGTTTTTAGTTTTTAACTTTATTTTTTTTTGTTCTTTTTAGTTGTTTTTGCAATTTTAGTTTGTTTAGGATCCACATGCTATCTAGTGTAATCGTGGAGGTCATAAATTTTGTGTCATCTCTAGAGTGTGCATGGGAAAAATCAAGGGAATTTAAAAAAAAATGTGTACATGTGCAAAGCTTGTCGTGTTTAACCTTGTGCAATTAACCTACGAAAATGATTGGTTCTGTCAACTCTAAAACAACAATTCACAACTGTACTCCTAATGACTCATGAAAGTGGACAGACATGTTTGTTTGAGCCTAATCCGACCAAATGGTAATGTGACTTTAATCGAAAGTAGGAAAGAGAAACTTCTTAACTACTATACAGGTCAGTAAGGAGGGACACATAATATTTATCTAAGGTTCAGTCACCTAGTCTTGTGATCTTTCCACTTTTTTTTGCTTTTTGCAATCCACCACAAGAATTGGAAGTACTTTACAGTTTTAACTTCTTTGACTGCATTGCACGTAGATAGGGCTTGCATTAATTCTTTTTCCATATGTTTTGCATAAAAAGAAAGAAAAAAATGAGAATAGTGATACATGCACATTACCTTTAGGTGCATGTCATGTAGATGCATTCATAATTTTTCATGCATAAAGTATATCATGTATCTCAATTTTTCTTCAATGGTGAATTAAATTGTTCCATACCTTCTAAATAAGTGCAAATTTCTGAGTTATGAAGAAAAATAAGCCCAATAAAATATTCATTATCAATTATGGATATAAGGGTTTGAAAAAAAAGAGAAAAATCTGAAAAAATCTTCATGTTAAAAAAAACAAGAGAAAGTTATTTAGAAGCAATTAGAATAAGAAGGAGAAAGGAACATAATATCACTTGCATTTCAAGAATTATTGAGTACATGATGTAGCTTACATAGACGTCCATCTCGTTTTGAGGTGGATGGTTAGTGCATGCATCATTCCACCCAGTTTTAGGCATTAGGGCATTTCTCATGTGCATTCGCATCATGAAGGACATTTTTGTTTTATGCATGTTGAAATTATACAATACTTCCATTTTCTTCCATGAACCACCCATCTTCATCCACCCGTTGCTCGGATTGGTAGGCCACCATGAATTTCTCCTCACTAATGTATATCAGGAGAACTGCTTCCATTTAGATGGTAGTTAGGGCGAGCAACGTAGTATAGGAGATCACAAGATGCACCAAGTCTGAACCGGCGAGTTTTATTATGTTAACTGCCTTACGTGATAGTGTTCATCAGTTTTGAGGTCAATTTCTCTTATGGATGATTACTGTCACCTACAGGGTAATTACCATTCTGTGGTTAGAGAGGGCTGGTATGTGATTTTTAGGTGGGAGTCATTTGGATGTTGGTTGTGATGCATTGTTCTTCAGTTGACATTAGCAATTCTATTCTAAGGATTAGTTGCTCGAGGGCGAGAAACGTTCAAGCTTAGGGGAGTTTGATGCGACGATTTTGAGTCGCATTTATAGACCTGTTTCATATGTGTTTTATGCTTTTATTAGTCATTTTTATGGTTAATGTGGCATAATTCATTCACTTTGGTCTTTGCTACTATTTTATGTCAAATCCCCTTTATTTCATCGTTTTGAGCATCAATTGTCAAAATATTATTATTTGTGTGAATTTATGTGATCTTGTGTTTGAATTTCAGGACAAACGAGTATTTGCTTCCATCGATACCATCGACGGAAGTCGATACCATCGACATGATCACAGGCTGCCAGCCGCGAGTATCAGCAAAAAGTCGATACTATCGACAGGGATGTCGATGGTATCGAGCTATCATCAGGTTGCTGGAGAAGAAGCAGTCGATAGTATCGACACCAAGTCGATACCATCGACGCACAGAGGCTACATCGATGCAAAACGACAAAACCGTCGCTACAGGGTGGTTGATACCATCGACCCGCGTCGATGGTATCAAGACTACATCAGGCACTCAGACGAAAGGAAAGAAGGGCAGCAGCCACTACTACAATGGGTCGATGGTATCGACACCGTAGGATATGAGTTGGCTTCCTAATGATCTCAATCGGACGACTATGGTTAATTAGCGACCTAATGAGGGAGATATACCTAATGACGGCCGCCGAGACGTGGGGGGATCTAAATTAGTGATTGCACGAGTACCGAGGAGCAGTAGAGAGGAGAATGGAGGCTAGAAGCTCATACCAGTTGATTCGGATGCCGCAGAAGACGGATTTCACCACTGAAAGGCGGGAGAGCACGTGTTCTACGCAAAGGATCAACCTGTTCTTCTCCGTTCAGGGGTTTCACCTCTCAATTCACATTTTTCACATGATTTCCCCTATCTCTACCTTGTACTTGTTTGAGATGAACATGCGGGGCTAATCCCCTTCGTTTTTAGGACCGGGAGTAGCCCGGGAATTCATTGTATGACAACTTTATAATAGTAATTCATATTTTATCTCTTAAATCCGTGGTATAATTTCATTTTCTCAATGTATTGTTATGCTTGATCACCATAATAATAACCTAATGCCCTTAATCACTTTGAAAGAAGGATTAACGGCTGAAAAGAGATGAAATCTACATTAATCGATAAATCCCTTGACCAAGGTGGTGTAAAATTAATGGTGGATACTGAGAGATCGTTCATAATGCACCTAGTCTAGGGTATAGGTTACTACGACGGTGGAACCGACCTAGACCTAGGTAGTGAATTGCACCACGACCGTGGGCAATTCTGTTTTTAGGCCACTACCCGGATAGAGAGATAAAATTGAGGAATTATATAAAATCTAATACAATGAAAACCCGCGGTAAAACCGCAATCCTAAAGATACCTTCTTGAATTGATTAAACCAAAAATTTAGTCGATTGTTCATTTTGTTTTCTTTCAATTTTCTTTTTAATTTTTACAAAAATCCTCAACTTTTAATCGGCTTAGCTGATCGCAACTAGTTAGTAGGAGTCACCAACAATTCTGAGTATCCCTGTGTTCGACTCGGGCCTCACAAGGCCTATATTACTTCGACACGTTCTCTTGCGTTTAAGCGCATAGTAAAAATTGTGTCAAGGTGTCGGTCGTGCGTCGCGGCGGCAAGAGACCACACCGTCGAGGCATCATATGAGGTCGCCTTCTCCGTCCCCAGTCGTGCGCCGCAGTGGCAAGAGGCCACCCCGTCGAGGCATCATATGATGTCGCCTTCTCCATCCCCTGACGCGCGTGAGCGTCGTGGTACAGGAAGAACGCCCGCGTTACTTGTCAGAGGCACGACTCTCATAGGTCAGGCGATTGGGGTGGGTTTCTTCTTGCTAAACTGGTCTGAACTCCCTCCTCTCCTTCACGTTATCCAAGCATGCCCTCAGTTCACCATGGGAGTGCTGCCATCACACCCTACTGGGGCAGAAGATGAAGAAAGGGGAAGAAGGTTGCCCTCATCAAGGCTAGCAGAAAGCTCCTGGAGATCTAACAGAAGCTACGCACCTAGGTTTGACGTTGGTTGTAATGGGAGACCTCAAAGCCTCCTCTTCATCAGCCACAATGGATGATCTCTGAGGCCATGAAGAAGGGAAATGCAGGCAGAGCGTCAACCTCGACCCAGCACCTATTAGTTGTAGAGGAGAGGTACAAGGAGATCCACCTACGATCATCCACCTACACACCTCTATACCCACACTGAGGGGAGGGGGTCGTGGAGATCCTAAAAGTGTGGCGAACTTTGACAGTTTAGCCTAGACTTTGATTCCTCCTAATGACTCCCTCCACCAGCATCCTGAAGAATGGTCACGTGCTCCTCAGTTTGCGGAGGTTCAAGAAGAGTTATTAAGGATCATCTAAGCTACAACAACGGTCAATCAGACCCGATGTTACCCAACTGGGATGGTGCCCACATGATTCGTGCCCCTCCCCACTTGACTGATCATGTATGATGATACTGGTGAATCAATCTTGGTCTAAAGTCAATTGGTTCCAATTATTTGATCAATAATCAAGCAATACAAAAACTCTCACATGATAGGCATCAGTTTCCCCAGCACGTGGTCTAGCATTCAGCCACATTCGACACTAAATACCCAACATTTGTTCATTCAAAATCATTCTTCACATAACCTCATAAATAAGTATAAAATCCTTGAATCCAATTTAAGCAATCATCAAATATTGGTCAAACAAGTCCAACAACACATGTTATGATCCTAAAATACCTCAAGGCTCATCAATTGATCACTTGATTTCATTACGACTACTAAATCGAACTCTTGCACTCATAAGTATCCAAGTCATTGAATAAAAATCTATTCATTGTAATGGATGTCAATTAGATCTAATAATCATTCATTGCATCTATGCTTACCCTTTTTAAGTGAAAGAGTCCAAAATTGAATGATTTACCCCTCAATTTGGCACTAAACATCTACATAAAATTCATGGTCTTCAATTTCTATATGGGGTATCTAAACCCAAAAATCCAAGTTATCACATTCACCCCACCTTAAAAGGAAGTTTGTCCTCAAAATTCAGCTAGTGTCATCCTTAAGAGGTAATTTAGGAGTCCAGCTTCATATACATCATCATTGCTTAGGTTCTAAGACCACTATAATTGCATGCACTCTAAGTTGTCAGCTTAGGGTCTAAAGATTCTTGGGTGTGTCCACCCCACCTTATATATATGTGGAAGCATCACTTAATGTCTTAGCCATAACATGACATTATGATATCTTAGGATTACATCACCCCTAAGGGTATAGGTTTTGTTCATACTTTTAAAGTTCAAGAGTAATTCGTTTATATGCCATGGTATTCATATCATATAAATCTAACATCATTAACATCTTACAATGATTTTAGCATTAGAGGAGATTTATCTTCCCCCTTGATATTAGAATTTTTTTTTCTACTTAAGAAGGGCTTACGTAACATGTTTGACCATTAGGGTTTCACCCTATGGTGTGATATTCATACTCAACTTAGAAGCATACATTGAGAAGGATCAAAGTTACAACTATATTTCTGATCATATATCCTATGATCTAAAAATATCTTTATATCAAGTTCATGAGTTCAAATTTTTATGTCTTGCATGTATTATGTGAAGGGAAAAATACTAAGTTTATCCCATGATCTCATCATCATATCTTTCATGTTTCATATGAAGGGGGAGAGAATATTTTAAAGTCAAACTTATCATGATTTCAATCTTGGGTACTACATGTATGATATAGGGGGAAAATATAGAATAGGTCAAGCTTATATGAGTGACTCCTCATATATAAATCATCTATATAGCTCAAGTGAGGTTTCTATCATCGTATATTAAGAAGGAGAAGAAGAAGGGAGAACATGTATTTTGAGTATCTTTTGCACAAAGCATCATACTCTCATGACTAGAGTTCATATATTACCTCACTTACAACTAATGATAATATTCACAAAATATGTCACTCCAGCTAGGACCTAACTCAGTCAAAGGATTGACTTTATCATATGGGTCATCTACCCATCCTTTTCTTTTACCCAATTCACACATATAGATTTGAATCATGCATAAGGACTCAACTCAACACTCGAGAGTAATCTAGTGTAGGACATTTTTCTTAACACATATCTCATATATTGGAGGATAGGTCCTATGACCTTCTCCCTGTGGGTCTTACTCTCTCTAGAGTTCACCACATACCTCATCCTACCACTAGATATCCTCCTTGTATAAGAGCTTGAGGCTCATGCACACTCATCTCTATATTAACTTAGCTTAACTTAAGTAGGAAAAGGGAATGTACTTTCATCATCACGACTTAGCATAGATCCTCTAAGAGTGGATTCGGATCATATACAACTCAAATCTTAATATGGAAACTTATACCGTCATGGATTAAAGTTAGATAATATTCTATATGCTTATTTCCTTCATCTTTCTTTTGTCTATCTATGTATCACATAACCTTATGCGGCTCTAGACGTCTAATCTAGATCTATTCTCTCTTCTAGATTGCATGAAAACCCACTACTCTCCTGTGTGAGGGACACATTTTTATATTTACATATATCTAATAAAATATTATATAGTTTTTCTCCGAGAAAGAAGGCGTCATAGAAAACTATCGAGGTGCGAGCCGATTGGGAAACAAAACCAAACCAGCAAACTCGAGTGTCCAACACACAGTAGACAGACTGGTGCCATGTAACCTAGTGAAATGGTGAGAGCATGGTGTAGACTAGTGTAGCTACCCAATACATATGAGTTGTATATGCAAAGGGTTTCAGACACTTGTCTAACCTAGTTCTCAAACATTTAGGTTCTAACCTATAGGCTAAGTCAAAACTTATTCCTATAGAACAACTTACTAAGTTTCTAGGGTTTAAAGTGAAAGGTGAAATTTAGTTTTATATCTCGTGGTGAGAAATTGTCAGGTGTAGCTGTTGTTCATGCTCTGATACCAACTGTAACGTCCCCGAATTTTCACCCTCTCAAAACCCCATGGATATGAGAAGACAAAATCCGAAAACGTTAGCAATTATATCACAGAGCGATGCGGAAGCATAATACGCATACATGAACATACAACCATAACATTTCTCAACAATAACATGTAAATTATTACAACATGAATTACAATTACAAATTGAATGAAGATTCTACAATCGATGAACATGTATGCTAACAAGATCTTAGACAATAGGTACAACCTGTACAACTTGCTCACATCCTATCCTTTTATCCCATTCTAGCTCTGGACCTAGAAAATACGAGAAACAAAATCATCAACAAAAGTTGGTACGTGGTAAAAGATACACTAGTAAGGTTTCATAAAGGAAAATACTTGAAGAAGTAAGAAAGAGAGAAAAACCATTTCTTAAGGCGAAAATCAGGTAAACATCCTTTTTATTACATTTATTTGATGTGGTTGTATTACACTTACCTGCACTTGACTTACATCCAGTATGGGCAAAAATTATATCATCATACATCTAACATGGGCCAAAGCATCATACATCCATGTTAGGGAACATACATTTATACCGGGCTAGGTGCACTAGTAGCTACAACCCATCCATATCCTTTTATGTTATATTAGATTTTGGCAAAGTATAACTCATAATAGTTCAACCAAGCAATGAATATCCAAATAATAGCATTCATGATATTACATATCATAAGCAACCAAGAAATCTAGTCTTATACTTATAAGACCATGTACCTGAGTTCAGAGATTCCTTATACATCCAAGATCATCTACAACTTTGTCCATGACCTGATTAATAACAATTATTCATCATTAATACAAGGTTCACCATTATTAATGGTATTTAGGTCCATATTAGGGTTTTGGTCAAACCCAGGTCAATCTGATGTTAGGATTGTGTATAGCATTTTTATTCTGATCTATATGTCATTAAAAAGGTCTGGTACGATTTTCATATTTTTCTAATAACTGGTCTATTTTCTAGAATTAAAATGAGGTTACAAACATGGAATTGGGTTTTAATGAGAAATGGACCATTATTTTGACATAATAGTCAAATCTAAGTTCATATTTGGTTTCCACATTATAATAGGGTTCAATAATATTTTTCTCAGATTTAATTTCCATGATATGCTAATTATATCAACAATATGATCTCAAAAAAAGCATTATCATCTACATTAAATATCATTATTATTTGTTCATCAAATATCTGATCTAAGGGTCTAGTAATGTAGAGGAAATTTTTCTAAGTCTAGGAGTATTTTTAGTGGATTTATTGGGTAAGGGAGCTAATTTCTATGTATAATATAAGATAAAGGAACATTTAGGGATATTTAGAAGGTGTTTACCTTTTTGTGATATTTTGAGACGTTGATCTAATCATCATAATTCATTGGATGTCTACCACATCACCATCATGGTGGGGTGTGGCTCAGGGCCTGGTGACCTAGCTCAGCTGACCGGTCTGGGCGCCTCCCTTCTCTCTTCGCGATCTGCCCGATCTGGGCTTCTCCTAATTGGAGCGTGAAGCTACCGGCTCCGTTCTCCATTTGGGCGCCACATGCGTTGTTCTTGGCGTGAGTGCAGCCCCACAGAGGCTTGGCTCCGATGGACAAAGAGGGTGCTACCCTCTCCGTCGCTCACCAAGGCATCCACCTCCATTAAGATCGCCCCAACAGCAAGCAGTCCTCATTCGGGATGGTCTCTCTACTTCAGCTTGTGAGGGCACAGTCGTTGCAAGATGCCCATCTCGAAGTTCTCTTCCTCACCGACTTCTGACACTCTCAAGACCTCTGCGATTGCTCGTTCTGAGACCAAGTCCGGGTGCCACCGTGTGGGATGGATCCGATCTGGGAACCCCCAAAGTCGCGATCCCTTGGTTCTCATGTGTGTCCCCAAGATCTGCAGGTGTCGGTCGTGCGCCACGACGACAAGAGACCACGCTGTCCAGGCATCATATGAGGTCGTCTTCTTCGTCCCCTGTCGTGCGTGAGCGTCGTGGCATAGGGAGAACACCCGTGTTACTTGTCAGAGGCACGACTCTCACAGTTCAAGCGATTGCGGTGGGTTTCTTCTCTCTAAACTGGTCTAAACTTACTCCTCTCCTTCACATTATCCAAGCATGCCCTCAGTTCACCATGGGAGTGCTGCCATCACACCCTACTGGTACAGAAGATGAAGAAATGGGAAGAAGGTTGCCCTCATCAAGGCTAGCGGAAAGCTCCTGGAGATCTAACAGAAGCTACGCACCTAGGTTTTGACATTGGTTGTAATGGGAGACCTCAAAGCCTCCTCTTCATCAGCCACAATGGATGATCTCTGAGGCCATGAAGAAGGGGAAACACAGGTAGAGCGTCAACCTCGACCCACCACCTGTTAGTAGTAGAGGAGAGGTATAGGGAGATCCACCTACGATCATCCATCTACACACCTCTATACCCACACTGAGGGGAGGGGGCCGTTGAGATCCTAAAAGTGTGGCAGACTTGGCCAGTTCAGCCTAGACTTTGATTCCTCCTAATGACTCCCTCCACCAGCATCCTGAAGAATGGTCACCTGCTCCTCAGTTTGCGGAGGTTCAAGAAGACTTATTAAGGATCGTCTAAGCTACAACCACGGTCAATCAGACCCGATGTTACCCAACTGGGATGGTGCCCACATGAGTCACACCCCTCTCCACTTGACTAATCATTTATGACGATACTAGTGAATCAATCTTGGTCTAAAGTCAATTGGTTCCAATTATTTGATCAATAATCAAGCAATACAAAAACTCTCACATGATAGGCATTAGTTTCCCCAGCATGTGGTCTAGCATTCAGGCACATTCAACACCAAATACCCAACATTTGTTCATTCAAAATCATTCTTCACATAACCTCATAAATAAGTATATAATCCTTGAATTCAATTTAAGCAATCATCAAATATTGGTCCAACAAGTCCAAAAACACTTGTTATGATCCTAAAACACCTCAAGGCTCATCAATTGATCACTTGATTTCATTACGACTACTAGATCGACCTCTTGCACTCATAAGTATCCAAGTCGGTGAATAAAAATCTATTCATTGTAATGGATGTCAATTAGATCTAATAATCATTCATTGCATCTATGCTTACCCTTTTTAAGTGAAAGAGTCTAAAATTGAATGATTAACCCCTCAATTTGGCACTAAACATCTACATAACATTCATGGTCTTCAATTTCTATATGGGGTATCTAAATCCAAAAATTCGGGTTATCATAGAGGTTGTAACATCCCAAGATTTGAGACTTTAAATAAAATGATCTTA
This sequence comes from Alisma plantago-aquatica, assembly GCA_963693085.1. Classification (NCBI taxonomy): domain Eukaryota; kingdom Viridiplantae; phylum Streptophyta; class Magnoliopsida; order Alismatales; family Alismataceae; genus Alisma; species Alisma plantago-aquatica. The sequence goes on along the minus strand of OY856412.1, from coordinate 1,230,253,755 downwards.
AAGGGAATGATTGGACTACCCATATCACCAAGGTGCACCTTCTTTTCAAGGAGCCTATCCCTAAAGAACTCCATAGTTAAGTGTGCTCAGCTTGGAATAGTACTAGGATGGGTGACCAACAGGAAGTTGATCTTGGCTTGCACATGAGTGAGGATAAAGAACCTTGTTAAGGCTAGTGGTGGTCTGTGGGGCCATTCATCATTCCTAAAACTCTACTAGAGCCATGGGCAGTGGGCCCACTCGTTACAGCCCACGCAGGTAGCTACCTGCTCCTGATTTAGATTCTTTTTCTGGATTTGTTTACTTAACACATGTATAGGGTTACATTACCTTCCAAACACTTAATTTACATTTATTAATAATTACATTTATATCAAATGTACAATTACATACTTTTTCTAGAATTTTTACCGTGTATTCTGCTCGATTTTATTGATTTTGTCGAGTAGTTACTTTTTTATCAACGTAGTTACTGTTTTGTCCATAGAGTTATCTTTCTGATCAAATAGTTACTTTTTGTGTGGCACAAATAGCGATTTCCAAGTTACCCTTGTGGGTATTAAACATAAGCACCCCCCCACACACACATATATATATATATATATATATATATATATATATATATATATATATTCATTGCCCACATGGGTAGCTACCCACTCCAAATTTGGTTACTTGTTTTGGAGTTTCTTACTTTACATATGTATATGGTTACTTTACATTACAAATTGTTACTTTTAATGCATAGATAGTTTCATTTTTAACAAATCTAACAAACATACAATTGCAAATTTATTCCAGAATCATTACTGTGTACGCTGCCCGGTTTTACTTTTTTAGCCAAATAGTTACTTTTTGGTCAACATAGTTTTGTCCATCAAGTTACTTTTTTGACCAGATAGTTAATTTTCAGGTGGAACGGGTAGCAAATTCCAAGTTACCCATGTGGGTATTAAATATAGTCTCTCTCTCTCTCTACATACACACACACACATAGATATATATATTTATATATATAGATAGATAGATAGATACATAGATACATACATACATACATTCATATATATATATATATATATATATATATATATATATATATATATATATATATATATATATAGACACACACACACATACATACATACATACATACATACATATATACATACATACATAGGGATCCGGGTTCGAATCCCAGATGCTACCTTGATTTACCACCCTCCTGAGCGTTCGGCCTGTGCCACAGGCATGGGAGAGGGGGGGGAGAAATCTTTCTCTCTTAATCCCATACATACATACATACATACATACATACATACATACATACATACATACATAACAAATCTCAAAAGGCTTCTACTCAAGTTTGGCGAGCAGACTGGTTTACACACTAATCAACATAAGTCTCAGCTGTTCATGTCAGATAATTCCATGCATTTAAAAGAATCCATTGAGGAAATACTAGAGATCGAATGTAGCACCTTGCCCACGAAATACCTGGGTTTTCCTCTGGCAGGTGGCAATCTGCAGATCAAAGATTTCATAGACTGTACAGACAGACTGGAAAACATGATAGCTCGCTGGCCTATAACCAAAACCTCAATGGCAGGAAGAATTGTCCTCACCAAGATGGCCATTGAAGGATTGCTGATCTACTGGGTACAACAAGGGGAAATACCAAATGCTGTTCTAGATCGGATGGAGATGAAAATATCGAATTTCATTTGGGCCAGAGGTACCCACCCAATGAAATATGCAAGACTAGCACTCGCGAAGGAAGAAGGAGGTGTGGGTCTCAGAACCCCACACGAAATAGCCAAATGGGCTACTATCAAAAGATTTTTTTCTTACAACCATGGGGTCTCTCCCTGGGCGAGATGGATGAAGGGAAGATATCCCAAAGGGCTCGATTTCACTCCAAACACCAGAGAGGGTTACTCACAGGTGATCAACATAATGATGATGATCTGGAAGCAAATAAAGCATCTCTTCACCATACATAGAAGCATTTGGATTCAAAATGACCTGAGCAGAGATGCTTGGGATCTGATTCGCAACAGAGGTGAAGGCAGTTGTACTAAATACATCTGGACCAAGTATGAAGTTCCTAAATGGTCTATGAGTCTGTACAGGGTGGGGAACCATTCACTAGATACAATGGATAAACTAGAGAAATGGTATCCAGGAACCATCAACAAGTGCTACTTCTGTGATGGAACTGAATCACAAGAACATCTTTTCAAAACGTGCCCTTTTGTCAAGACGTTATGGAGCTCGGTCTGCAGCAATACTGAATCAACCTTCATCCAGCTTCGTAACCCTAGTGAGATGATCATCCTCCTGGGAAAGGATACTGGTCAGAGAAAGAAAAAGTTACTACTCCTTTATTCAACCACTATCCTCCACACCTGGAAAGAAAGGAATGATAGAAAGCATAATTCCAAAATGAAAAGCATAGAAGCAATAAGCAAAAAGATTTGTAAAGCTTATAAAAGTAAACTCAATGTATAGGGAGTGAGTTGTCACAAGTTTGTTTTTCTTGTAAAGGGTATAGTAGCGTAAGAGGGCTACTATGTAATTTGACCTAACTCTGTTAGGATCTTCGGAATAAAATTTACCCAATTTCGATACATACATACATACAAACCCCGCGTCATCTCTTGGGTTGGCTCCGAGCGATTCCCGATCATCGGCCGCCTAGGGCATGGCGCCCATGTCCTCGACTGCCCAGGTCACTGGCGTCCACCCCCAACACCCATCCACTCATCCTGCACCACCCATAACTGAAGCACCTGCAACTGGGAACCCTCCACACGTTGTGATGGCACCGAACCCTAACGCCACGGTGATGGGGGAGACGACGACCGTTGTGGATCCGATGGCCAGTGGAATATAGAACGAGTCTGAATGCTAGACTGGAATGAAATCCTAAAGCACCCAATGAACAAGTCGACAGCGGAGCTGGTGTTCCCGCAACCTAGGGTCAACGACAACAAGGTTAACGTGGAACTGGAGGTCGAAGAGCTTGAGAGGATGAAGAATGTTTGGGAGTTCACCATAATGGTCTACACACTGGGTAAGCGACCATACTTTCCTCATCTTCAAGCTTGGGTGAGAAGAATCTGGAGGCCGAAAGGCTCCTTTTAACTACTATCAAGGGAAAATGACATCTTCTTGGTGAGATTCTCTACGGCAGTGTACAAGCAAGCGGCCCTGGCCATGGGTCCGAGGTGGTTCGACCAGCAACTCACCATCACCAAGCACTATAACCATGGAGATGAACTACGCAAGGAGGCCTTCACAACCATCCCTACATGGATGATGTTGAAGTCTTTTAGGAGGACATGGATAAGAAAAGTTGTAGGCACCATAGCGGTCGGAGTTGGTTGAGTCCTTCACGTCCATGAGAAGTCCTTGGAGGGAGAGGAAGCAAGGGTGTTGGTCGAGCTAAAGGTTGATGGTCCACAACCGAGGACAATCTAGCTCAACGTCCAAGGCTGAGACCCTATTCTGGTGTCCATTGATTATGATCACATCCCAGTGAGTTGCAACAGTTCTCGAGCCTTTGGCCATGCTACTGGTCACTACGAGACACTGGTCAAGAGGATGAAGAAGAAGGTCTGGAGGAAGACGTGCACTGTAATAAAGATGAATGGGAATATGGGTTCAACTAGCACTGAGCCTAAAAAAGAGACAGAGAACGACGTAATGGCCCAAGGCATAGGAAGCCCGGAACAACAACCAACATAAGGATAAGGAAACTCTGTGGTTTCCAACCGGGAGGGAGAAGAGAACAATGAATCTGATGCATCAAAGAGGGCCTACTCAGAAGCTACAGAAGGTGACTTTACACCTGCATCTGATAGGGCTGGCTCACGAAGGACAGGTATCCCACAATCTCAAGAAGTGGGGTCGATTCTTGACACCACCAATAGCTTTGGAGAACTCTCAGACTCTGACAATGAAGAGGGAGAAATCATCAAAGAAAAAGGGGCGAAGAAGAAGGATAATAGAAAGAGCCAGACAGGCGCTTGATATGTCCATGATTCTTTGGAATATCAAGGGAGGGTGTGACAGGAATAAGAAGAAGGAGATATAGGAGTGGATTGCTACTAATGACCACTCGTTAGTTGCTTTGGTTGAAACAAAAATAAAGGCCCAAAACAACAGCAGTATTAAATATCTCTTTCCATAAGGATGGAACCATGTGTCAAACGTGGAGTGTGGTGATGTTGCTAGAGTATGTGTGGCGTGGAAGCCCAATGCTTGGTAGGCGTTAGTGATATAGATGTCAGATCAACATGTTGCAGTTGAGTGCAGAAATAATGGTGGACTACAGATATGGTTGACGGCTGTCTATGGCCATAATGATGGAAGGTCTAGGATTGCTCTATGGAAAGACCTAGTTACACTTTCCAAGCAGGTGAAGACTTTGTGGCTGGTCATTGGTGATTTTAATACTGTCCGGTTACAGGCGGAAAAAAGGCAAAAGACTTGCAACTACTGCCATAGTGGATGCATTCAATCAGGCTATTAGCAAAGTAGGCTTATTTGAGTTACCTATGGTGGGTGGTGAGCTGTTCACATGGAACAATGAAAGAGGTCCCGAGCATAGAATAGCAAGCAAACTTCATAGAGCGTTGGTGAATGACGATTGGCTGAATTTTTTTCCTAATGTTCAGGTAAAAGCTGAAGCTTCTGACATTAGTGACCATGCACCTATCTCAGTTCAGATTACAGAGAAAAACCAGAAAAGGAGGCCATTCATATTTCTAAATTACTAGACGGATTGGGATGGTTTTGAAGATATCATAAAGCTAAGATGGATCACTTAGGTAACTGGTAATCCTATGTATGTGTTTGCTAAGAAGCTGATGAATACTAAGGCGGCACTGAAAAAGTGGGTAAAAGAGAAGGTGAACATCCCAAATCTATTGAAGGAGACTAAGAAGGAATGCAAAGATGTTAGAGAAAGACTGTTGGCTGATCCACTAAATCTAAATCTGGTAGAGAAAGATAGAAAGTTGAAAATGATGTTAGAAGATCTAAAAAAGGCTAAAGAAAAATTCTACTGGAAAAGAAGCAAGGAAAAATGGTTGGAAGATGGAGACCGAAACACAAATCTCTATCATACTGCGGTTAGAAGAAGAGAGGCAAGTAATATTATTTCTGAACTTATTAATGTGGAAGGGATGGTGATCAATAATTAGGAGGACCTCGAGGAACAAGCCATAAACTTCTACACATCTTTGTACAACAAAAGCTTCTCTGATGAAATTGATGAGGAGGAGGAGGTTGAATGGAAGTATAAGCTTACAAGCACCCACAACAACATTCTCACAAGAACCAATGAACAGGAGGTCAAAGAAGTGGTGTGGAGCATTAGCAACAATAAGTCGCCTGGGTCGGACGGTTTCAATGCTTTTTTCTACAAGAAGACTTAGGAGATTATTAAAGATGACTTACTTGCTTATGTAAATTGGTTCTTGAAAGGAAGAAACATGATGAGATAGGTTAATCATTCTTTCCTTATTCTTATCCCAAAGAAGAAGGTCACCTCCTCTCTTGCTGATTTTTGCCCTATTGCCTGCTGCTTAGTACAATACAAGATCATTTTAAAAATTTTAGCTGCCCGGTTGAAGATGGTCCTCCCTTATTTGATTTCTAAAAATCAAGGATCTTTTGTTACATGTAAAAGTATCAGTGACTATGCACTTCTGGATGGAGAATTTCTTCTAGACTACAATGTTATGAGAGGTAGTAGGAAGGCCTACCTAAAACTAGATGTTTCCAAAGCTTATGACAGTGTGAGGTGGGATAAATTATGGTGGATCTTGCAATAGATGGGATTCAATGAACAATGGATAGGCTGGATGGAGCAATGTGTAGGGACTACTAGCTACTCCATTCTGGTTAATGGCATGTCTACAGGTCTCTTTAGAGGGGGTAACGGGCTGTGCCAAGGTGACCCCTTGTCTCCTCTTCTGTTTGTGATTGTCATGGAGTATTTCACAAGGAAGATGCAAAATGCTAAAGAGCGGAAGGAAATAAAGCCTTACACTGTCCATGGTACGAAGGTAATGATGCACTTGATCTTTGCGGATGATGTTCAGGTTTTCATTGAAGCCAAGCAACAATATCTAGAAAATCTTAAAAGTCTATTGGCGAAGTTTGGGAAGCAAACTGAGCTGTGTGTTTATTAAAGTAAAACCCATATCTTCTTGTCCAAGAATTGCTACCAGATGGAGGATAGGATTATTCAGGATTTGGGAGTGGAGAAGGGTGAATTCCCAATAAAATACTTGGGATTCCCTCTCACCGGTGGCAACCTCCAAGTCAAAGACTTTACCGAGTGCATTGATAAAGTGGAGGAGATGGTTGATAGATGGCCAACATAGATGACATCCATGGCGGGGTGTAGGATTTTGATAAAAGCTGCTATTGAAGGACTTCTCATCTTCTAGGTACAACAAGGTGAAATTCCCGGTTCTGTTGTGGATAGAATTAAAATGAAGATGGCCAATTTTCTGTGGGGAATTGAACATCATCCTATGAAGTATTCCATATTGACTTTTCCTATAGATGAAGGAGGGCTGAATCTAAAGTCCCCTAGAGACATTTCTAGATGGGGAACCATGAGAAGGATCATTGCGCTTCAGAAAAGCACGTCTACTTGGGGAAAGTGGATGAGAAATAGATATCCTAGAGGGCTAGATTTTGTGTCAAAGACAAGAGAAGGATACTCAAGGAGCATCAACATCATGAGGGAAACATGGCCACAGATCAAACACTTGTTTGTTCCTAATGATACTGGTGGATGGAAGCAGAAAGATAAGAAGATATGCATTTGGGAGGTGACCCAGACAAAAGGAACAAAGGACCCATTGGATGATCATATATGGGCTGGTAGGTATGTGCCAAAATGGAGCATGTGTGTTTATAAAATTCTGCATAATATTCTTGCTACCCTGGATAGAATAAAGGGCTGGATTTATGAAATCTCTATTGTTTGCTTGCTATGTGGGGAGAACAAAGAAAGCCACAACCATCTTGTGGGAGAATGTAAATTCACAAAGGAGATTTGGGATTATCTTTGCAGTGAATTCAGATTACATGTTCATCTTTCGGCTGATTCGAAAAGAATGATTTCTAGGTGTGGCGGTCATGAAAAGAAAAATCTCTTGTTTGTTGGCTTATGCTATCATATCTAGGAAGAGACAAATGCTAGAAGACACCAAGGGAAGTCCATGAATTCTATAAGCATTTCTGTAAAAATATGTAAATGTGTTAGAAGTAGACTACACATTAGCTAGATGAGTGAGTTATAGCTTTGCTTGGGTGTATGGCATTGGGCTTACATGTAATCTCGACCCCCTATATTTTTAGGGGGGATGTCGGAATATACTTACCTGATTCTGATACATACATACACTACTATATGCTTGCTATGTGGGGAAAAGGAAGAAAGCCACATCCACCTTATGGGGGAGTGCAAATTCACAAAGGAAATTTGGGAGTATTTATGTAGAGATTTCATACTTCAGATTCAACTTATTGCTGAACTGAGAAGAATGCTTACTAGATGCGGAGCAGATGTGAAGAAAAAGGTCTTGTTTTCTGGTCTTTTCTACCGCATTTGAGAGGAGAGGAATTCTAGAAGACACCAAGAAAAGTCCACGAATTCCACAAGCATTGCGGTAAATATTTGTAAATGCATTAGAAGTAGACTACATATTAGCCAGATGCGTGAGTTGTACTATTGATCTGGATGTATGGCATTGGGCCTACATGTAATCTTGACCCCCTAATAATTTTTAGGGGGAATGTCAGAATATATTTACCTAATTCTGATACATACATACATACATATATACATACATGCATACATGCATACATACATATACATATACTTATACTTATACAAACAATGTGCGTCTCCTCCCTGGGGCTTCGGTGATTGTTTAGGTGATCGAAGCCCCAGGCATGGCCCCCACATCGACGATCTCTCTGGCCAGAGGCGTTCACCCCCACCCTGCATCCCACACCCCAACCACCAATCCCACCACTAGACACCCACGAACTGACTCACACAAGGGCGAGAATCCTAGGAACGGTAACCCTAGCTCTTGGGAGATGATGGGAGAAGAAGAGATTGAGGCCATCTCTAGGGCTAAGCAAGGTGGCAGCCCGGGTCGCAAGCCTAGTCGATGAGTGTGGACCCAGGTTCTGAAGCAACCGCCGCCGCGAAGTGAAGAGAAATCATTCCCACCGTCAAGGAAATAGGACAAATAGATACATATTGAACTAGAGGTGGATGAATTTGAGAGAATGAAGAACATATGGGAGTTTACAATCATGATCTATGTCTTGGGCAAGAGGCCCTTCTACCCACACCTTCATGCATGGATCCGAAGAATGTGGGGACCCAAAGGCACATTTGAGCTGCTCTTGTGAGACAATGGTGTCTTTTTGGTCAGGTTCTCCAATACAACAAATAAGAAGAGTATTGGATCTAGGGCCTAGGTGGTTTGATGGTCATCTGGTGATATCTAAAGACTACAAGCATGGTGACAAACTGCGGTGTGATGCCTTTTCCACTTTTTCGGCCTAGGTAACCCTACAGTCCTTCGAGAGATCTTGGACCCATCGGGCGGCCGACACCAGTGCCATCGGGGTTGGAAGAGTCCTCTCATCGATGAGTGCTCACTGGAAGGGGACAAAGCCAGAGTCTTTGTAGAAGTTAAGGTGAAGGATGATCTTCCATATACAGTGTTGTTGGACATCCGTGGATGGGAGCCCATATTGTTGAAGGTGACGTTCGACTAAAAGACACCGAAATGCAACGCCTGTCGAGCCTTTGGTCACCCTGATGAAGCCTGTGACAAGAGGATGAGAAGAATAGAGAAGATGTTGCACAAGACCAAGGTCTTTAAGGAGAATCCAGCTGCTATGGATGGGTTAGGTCAAGCAAAGATTGGTACTGCAGATGACAAAGAGATAACATATACTTACAAGGAATCAGATGTGCCTTGCATGGGCAACTCAGTCTCAAGGGTTGAGGGAGCACCTCCTGCTAGTTCAGTTGATGCAAATGAAAGAAAATCAGTGGAAGGGTCTATGGAGTAGAGGAGAAAGGAGAGTTCACCACTCCATCCAAGAGGAAGGGATAAAGGAAGCCGAATATACCTAAGACGTAGGGTGTAGGATCCATACTGGACACATCCAATGTGTTTGAGGCCCTAAGTGACTTTGACAAGGAAGAGATAGAGCATGATCATAGAAACAAAAGAGAAATCAAGAAGACAACCAAAGAGCCTCCTAGGCGTACTAGAGCCCAAAAGAAGAATTAATATGTCCATGTTATTATGGAACATGATAGGAGACTATGATAGGAATAAGAAAAAAGAGATCTGTGAGTGGATCGCTGCTAGGTGGGCACTCTTAGGTTTCTTTGGTTGAAACAAAAATAAAGGTGAAAAATAAAAATAGCATCAAATACTTATTCTTGCAAGGCTGGGAGCAACTTTATAATGTATATTGCAATGAGGTTGCTAGGGTTTGTGTGGTGTGGAAGCCAAGTGCATGGCAGGTGTCAGTGATACAGATGTCTGACCAGCATGTTACAGTTAATTGCAGGTACAATGGGGGACTACACATGTGGATGACAGTTATATACAGTCATAACGATGCTAAGGCTAGACTGTACTTATGGATGGATTTGGTCTCTTTGTCCAAACATGTAACTCTACCATGGTTGGTGATTGAGGACTTCAATACTATTCGTCTGTAGGCTGAAAATAGGGGGAAAAGGTTGGCACTGAATGTGGAAATAGATGCTTTCAACTAGGGTATTGATAAAGCTAAACTCTATGAATTACCAATGGTGGGTGGTGATATTTTCACATGGTACAATGAGAGGGGGCCATATGACACAATAGCAGGCAAACTTGAAAGAGCCTTAGTGAATAATGAATGGTTGTAAGTTCTTCCTAATGTGCAGGTGAAGGTAGGAGGATCTGAGCTAGGTGATCATGTGACTATCTCGGTTCAAATTACAGAAAAGAAGCAAAAGAGGAAACCTTTTAGATTCTTAAACTACTGGGCTGAATGGAAAGGTTTTGATGATGTCATAAAGGAAGGCTGGAAAACACAAGTGACAGAGAATCCAATGCATGTATTTGCAAAAAAGTTGGCAAGTACCAAGATTGCACTGAAGAAATGGGTCAAGGTTGAAGTTAACATTCCTAGCTTGATTAAGGAAACAAAAAGAGAATGTAAGGAGGTCAGGGAAAAATTGGTGGATGATCCTCTTAATCTTGATTTGATAAAGAAGGATAGAGAGTTGAAAAAGATGCTTGAAGTCTTGAAGAAAGCAGAGGAAAAATTCTACTGGCAAAGGAGTAGAGAGAGGTGGATGGAGGATGGGGACATGAACACTAAACTCTACCACACTGATGTTAATAGAAGGGAGGATGGAAATATTATTTCTGAACTGATTGATTCTGAAGGAAGAGTGGTCAACAAATAGGAGGATTTGAAAGAACATGCCATAAACTTCTATACGTTGTTATACAATAAAAGGTTTGAGAATGACAGAGGAGGATGAGCTAGAGTGGAGGTTCAAGCTTACAAGTACACATAATAATATCCTCACAAGAAGAACCAATGAAGAAGAGGTCAAATAAGTAGTATGGAGAATCCCCAACAACAAGTCTCCTGGGTCAAATAGATTCAATGCTTTCTTCTATAAGAAGACATGGGATATCATCAAGGATGATTTGATTGGATATGTTAGCTAGTTTTTGGAAGGAGGAAACATGGTGAGATAGGTTAATCATTCCTTTCTGGTTCTCATCCCAAAGAAGAAAGTTACTTCCTCTCTTTCTAATTTCATACCTATTGCATGTTGCTCAGTACAATATAAAATAATTACTAAAATTCTAGCAGCCATATTGAAGATGGTTCTTCCCTAACTAATTTCTACAAATCAAGGAGCCTTTGTGTCGGGGAGAAGTATTAGTGACTGTGCTATGTTGGCTAGAGAGTTCCTATTAGACTACAATTTCATGAGAGGGAGTAGGAAAGCCTACCTAAAACTGGATGTTTCCAAAGCCTATGATAGTGTGAGGTGGGAGAAACTATGGTGGATTATGGAACAAATGGGTTTCAACAAACAATGGATTTATTGGATGAAGCAGTGTGTGGGAACTACTATCTTTTCCATCCTGGTTAATGATACATCTACATGTATGTTTAGGGGAGGCAATGGGATGCACCAAGGAGACCTCCTATCACCTCTCCTCTTTGTGATTTTCATGGAGTACTTCACTCAAAAGATGCAACAAGCTGAGATGAAGAAGGAGATCAAGCCCTACATAGTTCATGGCGTGAAGGTGATGACCCATTTAGTTTTTGTGGATGATGTGTTAGTCTTTGTTGAAGCTAAGTTGTATTCTTTATAAAATCTCAAAAATATGCTAGACAAGTTTGGAGAGCAGACCGGGTTGTGTATGAATGCAAGTAAAACATATATCTTCTTATTCAAAAATTGTTCTTAGATGGAAGATAGGTTGGTAGATGCAATGGGTGTGGAGAAAGGAAGCTTCCCAACAAAAATATCTTGGGTTTCCCCTAGCTAGGGGTAATATATAGGTCAAGATCTTTGCTGACTGCATAGCCATGATGGAGGAAATGATCAATATATGGCCAACACAAAAGACTTCCATGGCGGGGCAAGCAACACTAATAAAGGCTGACATTGAAGGAATCTTATTTTTTGGGTGCTGCAAGGGGAGGTCCCCAACCTTGTCCTAGATAGAATGGAGATGAAGATGGCAAATTTCCTATGGGCTAGTGAACATCATCCTATGAAACATGCAAGAGTGGCGCTTCCCAGAGATGAAAGTGTGCTGAATTTAAAAGCAACTAGAGACAGTAAAATGGGGGACACTGCAGAGAATTATCACCTACCAGGTAGGCACCTCTACTTGGGGGAAATAGATGACAGAGAGATATCCAAAAGTATTGGACTACAAGCTAAAGATAAGGGAAGGATACTCACGTAGTATCAATGTCATGATCGAGGCTTGGGAACATGTTAGACACTTGTTTGAGGCACATGACATGGGGAGATAGAGACTCAAAGATCCTAAGACAAGTTTATGGGAGGTGACGTGCTCAAGAAATGCAACGGACATACACAGTGAGCAGATCTGGACCAATATGTATGTGCCAAAATGGAGTATGTGTGTATACAAAATTCAACATAGTGTTCTGGCCACTCTTGATAGGATAAAAGGGTGGAATTATGATGTTTCCACATTGTGTTTGCTGTGCAAAGACACTAAAGAATGTCATAATCATCTTGTGGGCGAATGCAAGTTCACAAGAGATATATGGGACATGTTGTGCAAGGAATTTAAGGTACAAATTCAGCTAGTGGGAGACCCAAGAAGGATGTTGACAAAATGTGGGAATGATGATAGAAAGAATCTCCTATTTGCTGCCCTATGCTACCACATATGGTAAGATAGAAACACCAAAAAAACAACGAGGTGTTGCTGCATACGCTATGACTATTGCTGTAAAAAATTGTAAATGTGTTAGAGATAAGCTGCATATTAGATAATTGAGTGAGTTGTAACTCGGGTTCCTTGATGTATGGCGTTGGGCCTACATGTAACTCTTGACCTCCTATAATTTAAGAGGAAGTCAGAATATATTTACCTAATTTTGATACATACATACATATACAAACACATAGACACACCCCTCCACACACATACACACACACATATATATAAATACATATA
>OY856412.1:1230115943-1230235943 GCA_963693085.1 Alisma plantago-aquatica | reverse complement strand
TAATATATTACTAGGGACTGAACGAGAATGAATACTATTAGCATACACATGATGACATCTTTAGGTCCTGAAAACAAAACCATAACCCACTCAATTTGACATTTTAAGATATTATTATGTTTACTCGTCATCTTAAACTAAAACAAGCATAATAAACATAATTTCTTGTATTTATAAAAAAATAATTCAAATGAAAAGTATTCCATTACAATACTCATACCATTGACTCTTAGGACATACGTTCCAACATAACAACCTCTCCAAAATCCATGATTAAATAATCAACAACCTTCCTTGAGTCAGTAGCTACCCACAAAACTTCCCATATAGACTAACATTTAGTTAGTACCCTAACAACGTCCAACTTACTTGCCCACTTATCCATATTATAAATAATATTAGAAAACATGGTACATAAGGGATAAATATGACTTTCACATGGGAGTGATATCCATAGGTAAGGTGGTTATATTTGCATGGAATAACCCTTATAAATCTCTTTAATATGTAGATATAAGATTCAGAGATCAAATACTTCTATATATAATCCATGTTATTTATATTAGGGATGCCTTCATTTTAGAAGTCATCCCTACTAGTCACATACTTATCTCAGATAATGGAGCTTAAAATCCAATTTAAATCCTAGATAAGGATTCTAGGGTTGATTGAAAGGATGCTTTTCCATAAGCAATTATTGATTCATTAAACTTATTACAATATTTTATTTACTCTTAAATGTACTAGGTGATTATAATAGCATCCATATTGCATATATAATCTAGTAACTATTTTGTGCCACACAAATGAATATAATTTATCAATTTCTTTATCTATCATCACTATCATAATCATTATTAATGTCAAAGACTCAATACCAACCATATTTGGGATCAGCCCCATGAAACCTTTTCCCCATATAAGCTCTTTTATGTGTTATTTTAATAAAATAACCATATAGATATAAAACATGCTTATACGCTCCACCCAAGTTAATTTAGGCACTGCCTTTTTTTAGCTATGCATGACTCAACATCATTGATTTGAATAGGAACATTTTTTGGGCTGCATTGCATATGTTGTTACCATCTTAGGGGATCATTACACAGTTTTTCTTCAATATTCATCACCCCAATGCATTGCTTATAGAGTCATTTATCAAGTGATCATTCCTTGTATTCTCACACATCTGTATTGTTATAAAAAATTCATCCACATTCAACATGATGATACATTGTTTCTTTGCCACTCAACATATACCATACAACATAGATGGAGGTTAAAATCTATTTTATAGAACTTACTTTCTTAAACTTAAAAGGATCTTCCAATCACATACTACTCCCGTTATTCAAATTTAACCATCTAGATGTGATCCCATAATAAACATCATCTTGAACAGCAACATATGTTTGAATAATAAAACCCAAGTAATGGAACTAATCACACTTTGGTATTACCACTGACTGAAATTGTAATGCTCTTCTAGATCCGAATGTAACTTTTTAAAGATAAGCTTTATCAATAATATTTATATAGTATCATTGATAAACATAATATCATAAAAATTAACATGAACCCAAGAATTTTATATTTGACTTCCTTTGTTAACTTTCATAACAATAATGACATGGTCTTAGTGATGGTCCTTGTTGTACCACAAATCTAATAGGAAACCTTGGTCTCTCTCAAACATTATTCCTAACACTTATAATTGAGATATCAAACATGTCTTTAATCAATTGAATGATTTGTATTGACATAACCCTTTTCCTCTAAAACATCAAAAATCACTTCCCTAGGTACTCAATCATAAAAATTTTTGAATAAAAAAACAACGTGAAGACCTATTTTGTTCTCCTTGTACTTATTCGTAATCCTTGTAACTAGAAAAGTAACATCTACTATGGATCGATGATGTATGAAACAAACTAGTTCTCTAAGATGTGCACTATATATCTTAGCCTCTACTCAATAATCCTCTTTAAAAGTTTCATAGTGTGACTCATCAACTTGATACTATTTTGATTTGAACGACATTAAAGATCTACCTTGTTACTATTTATGGGGACAATGGTTGTTTATCCACTCTTCCAATATTTTTTTATCTTCATTATATAATTGAAGAAAGACATTAAGCACATAGATCCTTCACCCCCATATACTTCCATACATCATCATGTGCCATTACCATTTTTCCTCTTTTCCAAAGAGAATTTTTGACTTTGGATTGTGAAAAGTATCAAGTATAAGTGATATATCTTGTATTCATGTCAAACAAGTCTTTTACATTATTCAAAATATCTTTATTGAAAATTTTGTTTAGTAGTATTTTATTAGGGTCTTCACATCATAATCCCTTACCAACACTCTACCATCTTCATTCTTAATGCATTCATGATACTCAAATCTTTTCCTTTCCTTTCTCTTATATGAGACATGACACACACACAAAGAAACACACACACACACACTCACTCGCTCTCTCTCTCACACACAAAAACATATATTTCTTCTCTCTCTCTCTCTCTCACACACACACAAAAACATATATTTCTTCTCTCTCTCTCTCTCTCTCACACACACACACACATATATTCTCTCACAAACACAAAACACACACACTCACACACACACAAACACACACACACACATGTATATAGACACACACACGCGCACACACACACACACAGATATATATATATATATATATATATATATATATATATATATATATATATATATATATATATATGTATGTATATATATACATACACACATACATACATACATACATACATACACATATATATATACATATATATATATATATATATATATATATATATATATATATATATCCCTCTGGAGCATAGGTACTGATAAATCGCCAGGTCCGGATGGATTCAACTCACATTTCTATAGAGAGGCATGGGAGGTCATCAAAGATGATCTATGTAAATCAGTCATATGGTTCATGGAGGGGGGCTGCCTGCTCCGACAGGTCAACAATGTTTTCTTGGTTTTGATTCTGAAGAAGAAGACAACATCTTCCTTGGCTGACTTTAGACCAATAGCATGTTGTAATGTCCAATACAAGGTGATAGCAAAGCTTTTGGCCGAGAGGTTGAAGATGGTTCTTCCGTTGATAGTCTCAGATAATCAAGGGGCCTTCATATCTAATCGGAGTATCAGTAATTGTGCATTTCTTATAGGGGAATTCCTTTTGAACTTTAATGTGTTAAGGGGACACAAGAAGGATTTCTTGAAGTTGGATGTCTCGAAGGCATATGACAGTGTCATCTGGAGCTCTCTATGGTGGATTATGTCTAAAATGGGATTCCAGGAAAGATGGATCAATCTGATGAAACAATGCATTACAACGACAAGCTTTTCAGTTCTTGTTAATGGGCCTCCGTGTGGCATTTTCATAGGGGGCAATGGATTGAGATAGGGAGATCCCCTCTCACCATTACTATTTACCATCGTAATGGAGTACTTCACTAGACTAATGGATAGAGAGGAAAGATCGAAGAAGATAGCTACTTATACGGTTCATGGTACAAAGGTGTTAAGTCATCTCATCTTTGCTGATGATGTATTGGTCTTTTTGCAAGCAAAGGAAGCTTATATGACTCAGTTGAAACATCTACTGAAGAGGTTTAGGGAGGACACTGGTTTGAAGACAAACCTACATAAGACTCAACTCTTCCTGTCTAAGAATTGTGAAATGATCTCAAAGGAAATAGAAGAGGCGATGGGCATTACTGTGAGCAAGCTACCCACTAAATATCTTGGATTCCCATTGGCAGGAGGCAACCTGAAAGTCTCTGACTTTGCAAAGTGTTCATACAAACTCGATGAACTTATTAGCAGATGGCCCATCACGAGAACTTCCATGGCAGGAAGGATTACACTGACAAAAGTTGCAGTTGAAGGCTTGTTGATCTTTTGGGTTCAGCAGGGTGAAATCCCAGGAGCGGTATTAGACAGAATGGAAATCACAATCTCGAACTTTGTCAGGGCTAACAAAGTCCACCCAATGAAGTACAGCAGGTTGGCGAGGCTGAAGGAGGAAGGAGGAGTGGGACTGAAATCTCTGAGACTCATAGCAGACTGGGGTACAGTGAAACACGTCTTCAAGTACTTACTGGATGACTCTCTGTGGGCTAATTGAATGAGAACTTGTTATCCCAAAGGTTTGGATTTCATACCAAGGACCTGAGAAGGCTATTCGAGGGTAATCAACAGGATGACAGAGGTCTAGTAGGAAATCAAGAGCATAGACAATGGCAGGAGGGATTGGACCTTGAAGGAGAAGCAGGACAAGCTATGGGAGATCGTTTGACCGAAGGACAATCAACACAACTCAAGATTCATTTGGTATGATCATGGAATCCCAAAGTGGGATATGTGCATGTATAGGGCAGTACATAACTCACTCGCTACCTTAGACAAGGTTGCAAAGTGGTACCCCGGTACAGATGACACATGCTTGCTGTGTGAAGAGGAACATGAGACGAAGGAGCACATATTTGAATCATGTAAATATACTAGTGAGGTCTGGAAGCTGTTGTGGAATCAGAGAAAGCTCAAGCCGAAGCAGCTACGTGAAGTGGAGAGGATGATCGCCACTAAAGAATGGATGGAAAAGTTGTTGCTATCAGCTTTCTACTTTCACATATGGAAGGAAAGGAACAATAGGAAGCACAATAAAAAGAAGAAGGGAATGGAAAGATTAGCATGCAAGATTAATAAGGTTCTATATAATAGTATCCAATATATAGACAGATAGAAACAAGTCAGTCTTGTTTTAGTTGTGTAATGTAGTGGTAAGGACTACATTGTATTTTTGTCCCAAAGGCTATTTGCTTGAGGGTTTCAGAATAAAATTTACCTAATTCCGATATATATATATATATATATATATATATATATATATAGGTATATATATATATATATATAGGTATATGTGTGTATGTATGTGTACGTGTGTGTATATTTTACTTTCTCTAATGTCGAACTTGTTATGTATCCCTTCACAACATCTATATCTGGTATATTGTACGAGTTTCTTAGCTTCTTTATTTCTTATCTTATATACTGAAAAAGTCAAACGATCTCAATACAATCTTCTACAAATTCCTTTTGTAGCTTAGTATCCTTTTTTATGTCATATTCACCATCAAGTTTCATGTTGCAGAGGCCCACACCCTTTGCACATCCCCAAAACTGCCTTGCATTTCTTGTTTTCTGAGCTCATATAAATTCACATAGTCTATCAGAAATCAAGTCCAAGTCCCTCATGGGTAAGTTAATAATAAAATGTCGCCTTATTTTCTCCTTTAAAATCCATTGCCTGATCCTTCAATCTTGATTTCTTTTATATTTACCTTTTTTGACCTTCATGTTAATATCCATCATCAATTACCTGAATTAGGTGGAGAATTCTTTGTTATGGATAATTTTACATTCAATACATACTCCCCTTATACCCACCTTGGAGGGAAGTAATCAGTTTTCCAATTGCACCTAATGTTGAAAGTAATCATACAAGAAATTTTTTTATTGAATCTTGTGCTTTCCAAATCATCTCTGAGGAGTCTACAAAATCTAATACCTCTCTCGTTCACTATTTCTTCTACCACATTCAAAACCAACACAAACTCTCTATAACCAAACTCGCTACATCCCACATGTTCATTTAAATTTAATACCAATAATGGTATTCTCCTATGTTGGTATTAATTGTATTATCTCATGAGTATCCCAAAATTCACCCTTTCATTATTCCAATTTTGTGTATACACTTTTTCTTATCTACATTTCTTAGGAAACTTTTGAGGCATTAGCAGTAACAATAATACACATATTCCCCTAATAAAAGCTTGAATATCTATGACATATCCTTAAATATTGACTATACTTCCTTCAACATCTTATCAATAATAGATTCCACATTGTTTTTATGTTTGTCAATATTTATATACCAATATTCTTTTACTTTGTCTCTCCAATGTCTATATATTGTTCCCCTATACAATTTATTACCTACATGAAAATGTACATTGACTATTCTCTAGATCATGGTATCCACTATTTCAAAAAATGTTTATATCAAAGAGACAATATTTGAAGATACCGCTCTAATATTTTTGTTGTGAACTTTCTTCTTTGTCAAATTCCATAGAAAAATTTTCCCGTGCACATTTTTCACTACAACTTGGAAATGATGTAGCAAGACTATCTACTTTACCTACACCCATCAAGGTGATGAAACCATTACTTAACCTCCAACACAATCGTGTTTCTGGTGCAGGAGCCCCCTGTCTATTTATCACTACACCTGGGTTCCTATGTAACATGTCACAACCTAGGGGACGTCCAATGAAGTTTCTATAAAGATCCATGTAATGAAAATAGTAATAAAGTCTTACGTCTGAATGCTAACCTACCACCAACCCTCCTCTTTCACTCAAGGTTGGGACTAACCACATTTGCATAAGATGTTGTAAACATAGATAATGTTTATCATTTCCTTTATTAGTAACCCCAAATATTTTTTTAAAATCATCCTAGAAGTTCCATTTATCAAAATATTAAAAAATACATGAATTAAAATACAAAGATGAACATATACTCATTCATTCCTTAAACATTCAATTTTCACATAAAAGGTTTATCCAAGGTATTTTAAAAATAAGAAGTCATTATTGTGTGAAATCTTCATAAACCAAAACTCAATATAACATTACTAAAACATGATATTAACCCAACCAATAAATTTCTCAGATTCCAATGTGAAACCCTATAAGCACTATCAAATAATGCAAGTAATATGTGTTTTAATATTTTTCTTGACTGCAAAATAGAATTGTATTCATTCATATCACTTCACTTATGGATACTACATGAACATGTTTTGAGAAGTGTTGTTCCTATGGGAATTAATACATCAAGAGATTTAGTCTAAAAATACACATGTAAGTTTATTACAGACTAGTGGGCATGTTGGGCATTGAAGACCTCAGGAATAATGTATCCAAATATTATGTCCTTAATAACATGCATGGTCTTCTTAGATGCTTCAACTACCACCTTTCTTGAATGCAAAAACTAGTAATTGGGAGTTGCTTTGACTACTAAAGAATTTTTAGCTTATTGTATTGCTCTATGAAGGCAGTTGCACTCTACCAAGGCCCACAACATTAGGAAAGAGTGACATTGTAATGTTAAAGATTTATAAATGTTTGTCAACTTGGACTTGTGGCTGTGAAGGACGTATCACATACCTTATAGTTGACTTAGTTTCCATGTGTCGTTACTGTCAAGTTTAATTAATTTTAGAGGTCCTCATTTCATGTGCCACTAGTTGTTTGTAATTGTTGCTGCTAGAGATGCTTGGTTGTAATAGAGATAATAGTCTTACATGAGGCTATGGATGCTTACTGGTAGGAAAATAGTGTGTATATATATATATATATATATATATATATATATATATATATATATATATATATATATATATATATATATATATATATATATATATATATATATATATATATATATATATATATATATATATGAGCTTAATACTTAACTTACATGCTACCAACAGTAGTATGGTTGCCTTGTTCACCTCCTCCACATTTTTAGAGCTTAGTATAGAAGTCATTGGTTGAAGAGTTTGAATCAAGTGGTATATATCTGTGTAGCTATATTATTTGATGTGCATGCATGGATAGATGTTATGTTCTACAAAATAAAATCATAGTTATCTTCACGCTCCATCTTATAGATGTGACTTATATCTTCCTTCTGACTATGTTTTAAACCAATTTTTGTCCTTTTTTGGTTGAATGTATATGTAGAGATTCTGAATGAGGTGTGTGAGTGTCAATGACCATTTCTTGTTCCATATTCATTTACAACATTCTTCATCAATTATTGATTCTTACTCAAATTCATAGACCACAAATTGGTAGGCCAACCTAATGCAAAACCATCCCTTCTTATCAGGGACTTAGTATACTTTGTCCTTGATAAATCTCCTACAAATAGATATGTCGAGACTTGTTTTGTAATTTCCTTCATTAGTTATTGTTGTATGGTATCTACATCCTTGGTTCGCATGAGTGATTGAGTTCACACACGTAGGTCAAACTATTATATTGTAGAGTAACATATTTACCTTTATTGCAATGTAGGCCTCACTGTTAATTTTTCATTAGTAAAATTTTTAAATACCATTTCCTACCATCCATTTTTAGCACTCCTAATAAATTGTCCCCCCTACATGCTATGACATGTATCTCTTGCATTATTACACTCCTTGCACTAAGAATATCTAGATGAGATTTTCTTCCATCCTTGTAACTTCTTCCATATACTCCTTTATTATACTAAATTCTTGCTTCTTGAACATACCTATAGGAGTTTGTCATCCCACATAATTTTATTGTTGATCCACCTATTCCACCTGTAGGGGTTGTTTGATTGTTTCCTTTGTCTTTATGCTAACATTATCACTAGAGAACACTTTTGGATTTTCTTGTGGTTGTTTTCCTATCCCGTTGTTTCTATGTATGGAGTAATGATATCACACTAGTAAGAATAATATTGAGTATACACCCTAATGGATATTATATAGTTGTCAACACAAATAGATGGGAAATATTGTGGAGTGTTGTTCCACACCATTGAACTATTATTCACACCAACACTATCCATTTAAATTGGTTAGTATAAAATGCTTTAACACATGAAAGAAAGAAACATGGGGAGATAAAGTCATCTTATTGAAGTCCTCTTCTTGTCTCTAGAAATCCTTTCTCTCCCCATTTATGATGACTAAGTATGGAACATTAGATATGTAGTTTCCTATCTTATTTCTACAATTCTACAGGAGTTCCATTCTCTCTGTAACTTTATTCAAAGAAACCCATTAAACTATATCTAGTGCTTTCTTTGAATTGAGCTCGAGTGGGATAAGTAATTAGAATTATTTTCTAAGATTCATAGCATTTCAAAATCCATACATAAGAAAGGAACTATCTCTTATATTATTTCTTCTTTGATTTTAAGAAATCATCCTAATGATGAATAATATAATCGAAGGCCTTAACCTTTGTGATCATCTTGTATGAGACATTGAATCAAATACTGGATCAAAATATAGACATTCTTGTAGTATTTTAAACCTCTAATATTATAATAATGTCACTTTGGTTGATCTTTTCTAGACTATTTTCACCTCTTAACCATATTCTAATGTAGTACATGAATAGTTTACAAAATCCATAATGATGATACAAAGAAAGATCATGCTATCTGGATTGGGGGATTTATTAGGGTGCATTTGGTTTGTCATCTCCCAGTTTTCTTCTTTCATCACTTCCATCTTTGGTGTATAAGACTCATAGGGATATAACAACATGGATTTGATGAATATATTGTTTAATACCCATTTCTCCAACCCGATGAAGATGTTCCTAGATAAGGATGCAATTAATGTTTAGGATAGCTTCAAGTTTAGTCCCATATTGATAATCATCATAGTATTGACCTTTAGTTGCATTTATTTTCCTTTTCTGACTAGATTTGGTGATGTAAGTACCTAGTGTTTTTATCCCCATACCTCATCTAATTAGTGCATGATCTAGTCTACCAATAGATATCTCTTACCTCTGAATCTCTAAGATATCTTTATAACATTTGTTTTTTTTTCATTTAACGTGATATTAAATTGAGGCTTGTTTTATTCCTTTAAAAAGTGTTCCCCACCTCCTAAATTGTTTTATTCATATCTCCAAGTTTCTATGCAACCAAAATATCAAGCATTGCACCACAAAGTTTTGTACATGTTTGTAATTCTCCTAGAATCTTCAATCCATGCATCTTTGATAAATACCCACTAGAGTAGATGTGCATATGGTTACAAAATTAAAAATATTCTATTTTTCATCTTATTTCCTAGAATTATAGGTGTGAAGTATGACTGGTGCGTGATAAGAGTTGATTATGGGAAAATGTTTGAATCTTTAAACTTAATGTTTATTGTACCATTCTTGGTCTCTAGAAAATAGTTCAACCTTTCCTCCATAAGAGTTTATTTCCAGTACCCTTTGGGCTAAGTGAATTGGCTACTTGTGCTTATGAGATCCTTGATCTAGAATTGATCTAAATTCATGTAAGCTCTTCATTTTCTACTTCTTTGAGGTACATCTTTTTTATCATAATTCATAGTAATATCCTTTAAACCTCTACATTTTTTCTCACTATAAGTTTGAACTAAACTAAGTCACTCCAATAAGTTCCCAAGTCAGTTGTGAGAACCCGTCATGCTAAATCAGATTACTCAAAACTCAAAACATGATTGATCATTAATTAATCACATATCTAGTAAAGAGGGTAAACTAAAGCCAACTTCAACCTCACCATCATGCTCAGAAACATTAATATGAAAGGCCAACATCTTACTTGTATTCATATATCATGGAAAGAATGTCTTACAACTGCTCTGTGACCTCAGCCACAACATATACATAAAAGAACATTATCCACATATACCACATGAACAAGCATCGACATGTTACCAAAAGCTCGAGTCAACTAAAATATCATATACAAACTTTCCCACATAGACCTTAGAGTACATGGATGAACATAGGACACACTAAACATCTAACAACCTTCTCTAAGGTCCATCACAACAAGTCCTCCTTGATGCCACATGTCTACTGCCTTTGTTGCTGACCACCTAAAAAGGTGTGGTAACCCATGAGGTGAGACCAATGTCCCAAGTGAGATATATAACACTCAACACCGCTTATAGATTACATCAGCTTAAGTAATTAAAAAGAAAGAACAAATTATCTAATCAAAAAGAGATACTAGATATAAAAATTCTTGAGAATAGTTACAATTAGAATCTTATTCATGGCGTCAAAAGAATAACTTCATCTCAGCCAATGAGGTGTAGATAACATTGTGGGCATAACTATCATCATAAGTTTGAATACCATCATGAACATAGGTAACATCATAAGCAGGGCTAATAGTGTAAATATGTCTATATCAAAAGTAGAACTAACAACATAAGCACAACTATCAACATAAGCATGATTACCAGTATCTGCATATCTAACTATAGAGGCATGGCTAGCACTATAAGCATAGCTAACAACATAGGCAAGACTAATATCATAAGCAAGTCTAACAACATGTCTACTACATGAGCATATCTACAACGTAAGCATATCTACTATATATTATTCAACCATACATCATCTCTATGTAAAGAGAGCAACAAGGGTTATCATCTAATTTGAAGCGATGTGTATAACCTTAATAGATATGCTACATGGATATATTACATTTTTTATTAAGCCCTACAAAGTTTGAGTCATACCACCCAAACTCCAACTGACCACTACAAAGTGCTATTTAGTTCTGTACAAGATCTAGGAGATCCGACATCCTAAGATCTCTCCCTCTAGGTCAATACGAGTCAAAATGCAGTGACATATATGTCAATCTTCCTATAGTGACATATAGTCAAGATGCTAAAACCTAGTCCATCCTTGGTACAGTTAACGACACTAGAAACCAAGGTATACAAAACCCAATCACCTGAGGTACAACAACATCGTCCTCAGTCTCATCACATATAAAAAATATCCAAGATACGACCACAACCATTCTCAAAATGAGGCATGATCGCAACTATCCTCCATAATAAGAAATTTGGGATGTCAAGGACACACAACCTCTTGCACCCCCATATACTCAACAATATGCGCTCTCAGTTTCCCTTAGGAATACTCATTATACCATTCAACAACTTCTAACACTGAATATGGTTCTACAACACGAGGCACTACATGATTAGGGTTTCACTTGATTAGTTATTGCCAATTGGGTGAATGAAGGTTTCATCAAACAAGTGCACATACAAAACTCTAATTCATTTCTAGAAAGCATTAATATAGAATAAGTTCTATAGATATAAAACATATGAGACAAATTTCTCATCACAACGTCACATGATAGTATTTCATTACCATACATGAAACTATACTTGCCATCATGCCATCATAGGATATAAATCCTTATCACATTATTCTAGGGTTCCAACCCTTGTCACATCATGGAGAGGATTACACCTCCATTAGAGATCAACCATGCCCAATGGTCATTAACACCATCACATCATTCCCTGTAGGATCATCATTATCTTTTCATGCCTTATAACAAGGCTCAACAAACATCACCATGCATGTGATACACATGCTCATCATGATAGTGCATTAAAGAACTAAAATGTGTTCATAGGATGACATAGTAGGGCTATCTTAGCATTAAGATCATTCCTTCATTATATCAATCATACAAGAAGGATAAGTATGATTGAAAACCATCATACTTATAGTGCATATGTTTCACATAAGAAAGCTTCAATCAGAATATTATTATAATTACCGGAAAACACATTAGAGTTATAACAACATCATGAAGAATGTTACATCATTATATTAATCATTCAAGGAAATGAGAATGATTAACTAGCCTCATCTATTTGCATCATGATTAGGTTCAACAAGATAAGTTACAATGAAGCTACAATCATGTACTCATCACAAACCCTAACACAAGGATTAGGTTCAACAAGATAAGTTACACTGAAGCTACAATCCAGTACTCATCACAAACCCTAACACACGACATCCCCATCGGATCATGGATGCATAAGGTAAAGCATTGCCATCAAATCTCGTACCATCCTCTAGTATGGATCAATGCATAACACAAGGTTTCACCATAGGGTTATATCAATTCGAGGTCAAAGGTAAGAGTACAAAGTCAAGGCATTGAACCATCAAATCCATGTCATCAAAACCCAAACATCAAGCCATGGACTTCACCCAAAACCATCAGATGTTGTATAGAAAACTCTAACCATTGGATCATGTTCTTCATTCAAAACCATTGGTTAAGGTATAAGAAAAAACCCTTGAATCATTCAATTAAGAAAAAGCATCATATGTTGAGAAGGTAAAACCATTGGTTGTAGCACAAGCAAACACCTTGGGAAAACCATCTAGAAAGCCATCGAGTTGTGTCTAGAAAGAGTCACCAACTAAATCTAGACAAGACATTGTTTGATAATATAAAGAGCACGATCAGTTGTTGACTCAAGGAATACCATTGATTTTGGGCATGAAACCACCATCGATTGTAGCATAATGGATTAACATTGTTTTTGGTGTCTAGTTCCATCATCGGTTGTGATGTGCAGGACCACCATCGAATCACGGAGTCAAAATCTCCATTGGTTGGCACCATCAAGTGTTGAGTCAGTAGAGCCATCAGTTGATGATTATAGGTCATTGGATCATCGAGTCTTAGAGTCAAAACTGACATTGGTTGATGTACTAGAAGGGACATTAGTTGTCATCAACATGTGAGAAAACAAAGCAAAACACAAAGGAAATCCATCATTTGGTGAAGGGAATGAAAACCATTGGATGAGGCCATCACTAGGCACCAAGACAATCAATTTTTGAGCACCGAAGGATCCAAAATAGAACTTAAGGTAGGACCATCGGTTGGCATCAGAAACACAAGAAAAATAGCACCAAGAACTAACCCATCAGTTCTAGCAACAAGGCAAACCATTGAGTCTTACATAAGGTGGAATACAACTCAAAAACCATGAGTGAAACCCATGGTTTGAGAGACATCAAGGACCATCGTTTGACATACAAGAAAGATATAAATATTCTTATACCAAAGGAAGGTCATGCAAAAGGTTTTAGGTTCATCTGTGGTGATAAACTACTCAAGAAACATCACTTAAGCTTAAACCTTAGGCAAAGGTAGCTTCTTTATGTTTAGAACTTCGTTTTAGAGAAAGAACGTGTACATGTGAGCTAGTACTAAGAAATAAACGTGTACAAAGTTATATAAATCACTTCTAGGAAGAAGATGAATCTCCTAAATACAAGAAGGCTTGAGTAAAAGAGGAATAAACCCTAGATTGAGCTCTCCAATCCTCTAACCTAGCTCCTTCTCCACAAGAGAATCAAACCCTTGATCAATGAAGCAAGAAAGATGGATTATTCAAGATCTAGAGCAAGCTCTACCATGAAACTCCATGGTTACAACAAAGAAAAAAGGAATAAGGAGGTAGGAAAGAAAGAGAAATGAAGATAAGAGGGGAGAACTTACTTTCTTAGATCAAGAACAAGTAAAGAAAGCTCTACAAGCTCAAAAGGAGGGTAGATCTGAACCCTAGCCACACATGCAAGGAGTTTGGCCACCTTCTTATATGTTGGGAATCTTCTTCACTAAGAAAGGAGGAAGAATATCTAGACAGCAAGGAAGAGAAAAGGGTCCAAAGGGATTGTTTGGGTGCAAGAGAGAAGGTATATAAAGCTATAGATAAGAGGGGACAAAAGGTTGAGGTGTCCTACTAGGTTTTCCATGTGTCCATGGCCTAAATAATCACTTACATGCAAATAAGAAGCTTCATTGGTTGTGGAAGTATGTAGGTACATCATTTGATGGCTTCCCAGGGTGGCCATATAGTTTTAAAGGATGGTGACCATCAGTTTTGGAACCCTAGGTCACAAGGGTGAAAACCATCGTTTGAACACCTCTCTAGGTGAACCACTGACCTAAGAAGCATAAAGAGGGGAAACCATCGACCCTCACACCTCAAGGGACATTCAGGGAGTCACCATAGGATTTTGGAACCATCAGATCCCATCCAACTAGGAGGATCATTGAGTTTTGGCCTCCAAGGTAGCTCATCTATGAGAGGGTAAACTCAAACTCAACACTAGAAAGGTATATCCACCAAACCAAGGTGCAACAAGGTGCCACAAGGCCCAACAAGCTCAAGAATGATACAAAAACATGTAAGACACCACAAGCATGTGACAAATTGCAAGAAAAACCTCATATATGGGTACATTGGATAAAATCCCAAAATGTCTGCAAAATTGCATAACTTGCTCAAACAGTGTCCAAACTGGACCAAACTTGAAACTTAAGCTTGTCACATGATATGAAAGCTCCTAAAAAGGTTATATTAAGGTTTTAAGAATTCATTTTTGATAAGAAATAATGTTCAACTAAAAAGCAATGTCAGGGATCTCACAACCATAAACCCCTAATATGGATTTCGCCCCCGAAATCCAAGGCAAGCAAAGATGGGTATCTCCAATACACCTCATCGAAAAATCTCCATAAGGTTACTTCCATCCCATTGTGATGTCACATCACTCTCATAGAGGACATTTATTCTCCCTCAACTCATGTATGTGTCACCTTAGGTCAACATAGAAACCTCCTCATAGGAACATTCTAATACAATTCCACCTCCACTATCAGTATCACTTGTTCTATACTAGGGTGATAGTTTCTCAATCATAGAAAGTAGAAACCACTATGTAATGTGTGAAACCCTGGTAGTAGCTCTGACTTGGAATTCTATCTTCCTATCATGAACTATTCCAATTTGTTACTGAATCATTGTGTCCTTTATTATAGTCTGTTGTGTTAACTCATCTCTTAGAAGCTATACTTATTTGATTTTTCCAATCATGGAATGTCCCTTATCTCTTTCCATATGTAATATTCATAAGGTGTCATGTCTATGCTCATTTTTGGTAGCAACTCAATCAATTAGGTGGATAACCCCTAACTATCAAGAACTTATAGGGCATACATTCTTAAAAGATTATCCAATCATCTAAATGGTGGACTGACTATCTATCTGCCACATAAGGTTGTGTTGCACCTTCACTATAACCTTATTTCTACTGATTTCTAATGTTTCTTATTGACTTGCTAACACTGTACACTTGACCATATTTGTCCCATTCCGTGTTCCACATTTGGTTGTCATTGCATGTTCTTGCACTTATGGTACATTTGGGTATTTGTTGGATACATCATAGGTGTTCAAGATGAATCTCCTCATGTACTATCTCATCCCAACCATCAACACCTAGAACAATTGTCTGGTTGAAGAATCATGCACTGTCTTATCACCTAACCTATGGAAACTATCATGCCCCTCACTGTGCTACTCTGATATAATGTCCTGCATCATGGTATCATTCACTTGTACTTCTCTGTCTTGTTGTAGCAACATTGATTTGGCTTGTAGCCGTGTCTATGATCCTAACAACTGATATACTTATAATTATACATTCTCTTGCTTAAGTGATGTTGGCATGTCTTGTTTCATGGTATGTCGAAGAGCACAACTATGTCCTATCTATAAAGGTTGACAAAGACAACTTCTTGGTTGACCATATATCATAAAATTGTAATCCAACATTAACACTTACCCCAAACTATTCCTTGAAGCATTACAAAAGATGATGTATCCTTCCCTTTATTCTAGAAGCACTGACTTTGGAATACTTGTTAATTTCTCCTTCAACGTCTAGAAAGAATGTTGACACCAACACTGACACATGTCATTTAATATAAGAAGGAACACCTTTCCTTGTCAACCTTGTTAGGGGTAAAGTAACGACGTTGACGTTTTGAATGGATTTCCTATAATGTCTTGCTAGGCTTGAGAAGCTTTAGATCTCAGTTGATGTCAGTGACTGTTCCCACTCCAGCACTGATTTCACCTTACTTGGATTCACACACACTCACACACTAGTAGATATATCACAACCTCAAGATGACACTTTAGTCAACCCAACTCACTCTTGGTGGACTTGATATCTAAGATGCTAACCATACTCTTGACCATCTCTAAAGTACATTAAGATGCTATGAATCAAAACTTTCCACAACTCATAAGGACACAACCTGAGCACTTTGTTCATCAAGCCCTTCAATGTTGCTGATGCATTGATTAGTCTAAATAGCACAGTCATAAACTCATAGTGACCATGCAACTTATGTCATCTACTCTAATCTCATATGGTGTTATCCCAACCTCAGATCTATCTAAAGGAATACTGTAGAACATGTTGACTAATCAACAAACCATCTATCCTTGTTAGTGATCTTTTACAACTATCGATAGTCCATATACAACATCACAGAAGTACTCTTCTTTCCAAACAACACTTGGAGGATCTGAACATTAAACACTCTCTCTCTCTAAGGAGGAGGAACACTGAAAAGCTCATTTGGTAAACATCTTTAAACTCATGTACTACTGATACACCCTGGATACTAGGATTTGTGACCTTGGTATCCACTATATGTGTTAAAAGGAACTCACATCCTTGTCCCATCCACTTCACCATCATGACTTACTCACAACGTATAGGAGGAGTCTTCCTAACTATTGGGAGGCTCAAGAAGCATGTTCATCACAAAACATCATGATCTTGGAACTGTGGTCCAAAACATCCATGCGTCACATCAAGGTATCCACCACCAAGATTATAGTGAATTCATGCGTACCAAGTGACATAAGATCCACTTGAAACTGTGCCCTAGAAAATATTTCATTAAGGAAGGCACACTTCCCACAACACATCAACACTGTCCATGGGTTACTAGAAAGGGATTTATTGATTCTATCTTCATCATGCAAGTTACAACTTTTTATGTATCATTTTACATTTTTCATTAACATAGGAATTATCAGCGTGTCTCATTGCTCTTTTTTCATTAATTGTTCATCATATTTCACATTTCCCTCATTAGTTTCCTTTACATGTCATGATAGTTTTACTTTAACACTTTCTTACACACATAGGTTGGTCTAAGTTTTACTCTGGTTCCACTTTATTCATCTGTCATTATTCTTATTCATCATCCCATATCACATTTATCTCAGGAGTTCTCTTCTCATTACATGGATTTTATACCTTGAATCATTACATTAACACAGATTCATCTCTTTTTTACTTCATTATCTTCTTTAATTACAACTTCAAGAACTCCTCTTTAGCTTATTTGTGTTTAGATTTAGGTTTCATGGTGTCATATCTTTCTCTTATTGTTACCAAACACTCAAGTTTTTGATAGGTCAGGGTGTGATTTTCATCTTCTTTAGGGTAAGGTTGAGATATTTTCACCATGATTTCTTATTTCTTATGCTCTTTAAATTGTTTCCAATCATCTACTTGATCAGAGTAATCAGAAGGTTAACAACCTAAGAGTTCTACACTTACCTTTTCTCCAATATCTGAATACTTGGTCAGGGCATTGAAGTACTGCGATTAGGCAGTATGCATCATGTTTTCATTTCATGTTCACTTACTCGATCATCATCCTAGTCCTAAGTCCTAATGTCCCTGTAGACTCAATGAACCTAAAGCTCTGATACCAACTTGTGATAACCCATCATACTAAATGAGATTACTCAAAACTCAAAACACAATAGATCATTAATTAATCACATATCTAGAAAAGAGGCTAAATTAAAGTAGAGTTCAACCTCACCATCATGATCAGAAACATTTACATGAAATCCCAACATCTTACTTGTATTCATATATCATGGCAATAATATATTACAACTTCTCAATGGCCTCAACCACAACATATACATAGAAGAACATCATTTACATATACCACATGAACATGCATCAACATGTTACCAAAAGCTCTATTCGATTAAAACATTGTTTACAAACTTTCCTGTCTGGACCTGAGAGTACAAGGATGACTCTAGGACAGACTAGACATCTAATAACCTTCTCTAAGGTCCATCACCACAACTCCTCCTTGCTTTCATGGGTCTGTTGTCACTGCTGTCGATCACCTAAAAGGATGTGGTGACCCACGAGGTGAGACCCAAGTCCCAACGAGAGATATAACTCACAACACCGCTTATTGACTACAACAAGTTAAGTAATTAAACAGATAGAGAAAATTATTTAAAAAAAATGAGATACCAGATATAAAACTTCTTAAAAACAATTATAACCAAAATATTTTCATTACGTTGAAAGAATAACATTAATGTCAGCGATCATGTGTAGTTAACGTTATGGGCATAACTATCATCATAAGTTTGAATAACATCATGAACATTGCTAACATCATTAGTAGGGATAATAGCTTAAATATCTCTATATCAGAAGTTGAACTAACAACATAATCACAAATATCAACATAAGCATGATTAGCAGTATAAGCATATCTAACTATAGAGTTATGGCTAGCAGTATAAGCATAGATAACAACATAGGCATAACTAATAGAATAAGAAAGTCTAAAAACATGTCTACAACATGAGCATATCTACAACATAAGCATATCTACTATCTATTATTGCACCATACATCATCTCTGTGTGAAGAGAGCAAACAAGGGTTATCATCTAATGTGAAGCGTTGTGTATAACCTTAACAGATATGCTACACAAATGTATTACATCTTTTATTAAGCCCTAAGAAGTTTGTGTCGTACCACTCAAACTCCAACTGACCACTACAAAGTTCTATTCAGTTCTGTACAAGATCTAGGAGAGATGGCATCCTAAGATCTCTCCCTCTCAGTTAGTATGAGTCAAAATGCAGTGATGTATCAATCAATCTTTCTACAACGACATATAATCAAGATGCTAACACCTAGTTTGCCCTTAGTATAGGTCATAACACTAGAAACTAGGGTATACAGAACCCAATCACATGAGGTACAACCTCATTGTCCTCTATCACATCACATATAATAAACATCTGAAACACGACCACATCCATTCTCAAATTGAGGCATGACCGCAACCATACTCCATAACTTGGAATTTTGGATGTCAAGGACACACACAACTTGGAATTTTTGATGTCAAGGACACACAATCTTTTGCACAACTGCATACTCAACAATATGCACTCCAAGTTTCCTTTAGGAATACTCATTTC
Organism: Alisma plantago-aquatica; assembly: GCA_963693085.1. Taxonomy (NCBI): domain Eukaryota; kingdom Viridiplantae; phylum Streptophyta; class Magnoliopsida; order Alismatales; family Alismataceae; genus Alisma; species Alisma plantago-aquatica. The sequence continues at coordinate 1,230,216,084 of OY856412.1, read as the reverse complement.
ACCATCCAGCAAGTTCTAACATTGAAGATGGTTGTATGGCACATGGAACTACATGATTATGGTTTCACTATATTAGTTATTTCCAATTGGGTGAATTAAGGCTTCATAAAACAAGTGGACTTAGAAACCCTAATTCGTTTCTAGCAAGCATTAATATAAAACAAATTCAGAAGATATAAAACATATGAGACACAATTCCTCATCACAATGTCACATGATATTATTTCATTGCCATACATGAGATTGTACTAGCCATCATGCCATCACATGATATAAATCTTTATCACATTATTCCATGGTTCCAACCATTGTCACATCATGGAGAGGATTACACCTCAATCAGGGTTCAACCACACCCAAAGGTCATTAATACCATCACATCATTCTCTATAGGATCATCATTATCCTTCCATTCCTTATAACAAGGCTCAACAAACATCACCATGCATGTGATACATAGGCTCAACCCGATAATGCATTAAAGTACTAAAAGATGTTCATAAAGTATCATAGCAATGTTATCTTAGCATTAAGAGCATTCCTTTATTATATCAAACATACAGAAGGCTAGGTATGGTTGAATACCATCATACTTATAGTGCACATGTTTAACATAAGAAAGCTTCAATCATAATGTTATGATATCCACCAGCTAACACATTAGAGTTATAACAACATTAGGAAAAATGTTCCATCATTATATTATTCATTCAAGGAAGGTAGCATGATTAACCATCCTCATCTATTTGTATTAGGATTAGGTTCAACAAGATAAGTTACATTCAAGCTACAATGTAGTACTCGTCACAAACCCTAACACATGGCATCCCCATCGGATCATTGGATGCATAAGGTTTAACCATAGGGTTATATTAGTCTGAGGGAAAAGGTAAGACTACAAAGTCAAGGCATTGAACCATCAAATCCATGTCATCAAAACCCAAACATCAAGCTATGGGCTTCGCCCAAAACCATCAGATGTTGACGCATCAAACTCTAACCTTAAGATCATGTTCTTCAATCAAAATCATCAAATAAGGTATAATAAAAAAACCCTTGAACCATTCAATTAAGAAAACCATCAGATGTTGAGAAGGTAAAAACATTGGTTGTAATATAATCAAACACCTTGGACAAACCATCTAGAAAACCATCGAGTTGTGACCTACAAAGTGTCACCAAATAAATCTAGACAAGACATCATATTATAACATAAAGAAAACCATCGGTTGTTGACTCAAGGAATACCATCAGTTGTAGGCATGCAACCCACCATCGGTTGTAGGCATGCAACCCACGATCAGTTGTAGCACAATGGATTACCATTGTTTGTGGCATCCAGTGCCACCATGGGTTGTGGTGTGTAGGACCACCATTGGATCATGAATTCAGAACCTCCATTGTTTGATACATCGAGTGTTGAGTCAGTAGAGCCATCAGTTGATGATCATAGGTCATTGGACCATCAAGTCTTAGAGTCAAAACAACCATTGGTTGACAGACTAGAAGGACCATTGGTTGTAAGACTCAATACTCTCATCAGTTGTCATCAACATCTGAGAAAACAAAGAAAAACACAAAGGAAAGCCATCATTTGGTAAAGGGAAAGAAGAACATCGGATGAGGCCATATCTAGGCATTGAGACCATCCATGTTTTATCACCTATGGAGCCAAAATAGAACTTAAGGTAGGACCATCAGTTGTCATGAGAAACACCAACAAAATAACTCTGGAAGCTAACCCATTGGTTCTAGCAAGAAGGAAAACCATCAAGTCTTGCACAAGGTGGAAAAAATCTCAAAAATCCTAATCAAAACCCATTGGTTGAGAGACATCAAGGACCATTGTTTGACAAACAAGTAAGACCTAAAACTTCCTCTACCAAAGGAAGGTCGTGCACAAGGTTTTAGGTTCATCCATGGTGATAAAATACTCAAGAAACATCACTTAAGCTTAAACCCTAGGCAAAGGTAGCTTCTTTATGTTTAGAACTTTGTTTTAGAGCAAGAACATGTACATGCAAGCTAGTAGAAGCATTAAATGTGGAGAAAGTTATATAACTTGCCTCTATGAAGAGGATGCAACTCCTAACTACAACAAGACTCGAGGAAAAGAGGAAGAAACCCTATATTGAGCTCTACACTTAGCTAAGATATCTCCTTCTCCACCACAAAAGCAAACCCTAGAGCATGGAAGCAAGAAAGCTGGGTTCTTCAAGCTCTAGTGAAAGCTCCACTATGGCACTTCATGGTTCTGACCAAGAAAAAGGAAGAAGGAGGTAGGACATCAAGAGAAACAAAGATAAGAGGGGAGAAATTACTTGCTTAGGTCAAGAACATCTAAAGGAAGTTGTACAAACTCAAAAGGAGCATATAAGATCTAGATAGCAAGGAAGAGAAATGGGTCCAAAGGGATAGTTTGGGTGTAAGAGAGAAGGTATATAAAGCTATAAGAGTATAGAAGGTTGAGGTGCCCTACTAGGTTTGCCATATGTCCATGGCCTAAAGCATCACTTACATGCAAAATAGCAGATCCAACATTTGTGGGAGTCTTCAGGGACACCGTTTGATGGATTCCCACAATGGCCATCGAGTTTCAAATCATGTTGACCATCAGTTTTGGGACCCTACATCACAAGGGTGAAAACCATCTTTTGAGCACCTCTCTAGGTGAACCACTGACCCAAGGAGCCCCAAGATGGGAAACCATTGACCCTCACACCTCAAGGGACCTTCAAGTAGTCACCATCGGATTACAGCATCACTGGATCCCATCCAACTAGGAGGACCATCGAGTTTTTGCCTCCAAGGTAGCTCATCTATGAGAGGGTAAACTCCAACTCAGCCCTAGAAAGGTATCACCACCATACAAAGGTGCAACAGGGACCCCAAGTCCCAACAATCTCAAGCACGAAACAAATACATGTAAGGAACCACATGCATGTGACAAATTGTAAGAAAAACATCAGATATTAGTAAATTGCATAAAGTCCAAAACGTGCACAAAATTGCATAACTTGCTCAAACAATGTCCAAAATGGACCAAACTTGAAACTTAAGCTTGTCACATGATATCAAAGCACTTGAAAAGGTTAGGTTAAAGTTTTAAGCATCCAATTATGATAAGAAAGCATGTTCAATCAAAAAGTAAGGTTAGAGGTCTCACATCAGGTGTTTATTGTATACCCTTATTCAATAATACACTTTGATTACATATAATTTCTCCCATAAGTAGATTTTTGCAACTTTAGAGACTATGTGCTTTTGGAAAAAGGATTGGTTTTGAAAATCATTTCTTAGACCAGCTAACACTTTTGATTCTTAGTATGTTGTTGAAATGCACCACCTTCTAATAGACTACACGCCTATCTCACCTATTGATTGTATTTTCGACCATTTTACTCTGATTTTGTCCTTAAACATCTTCTGTGACTCTTGGTCGAGTGGGCCTTCTGCCTCACTTAGTAGCTTTTAGTCTCTTTTTGTGGGCGATGTTTGATGTAACCCAAATTAGGAATTTATGCTAAGTAATTAACTATAGTTTGTGCCTATAATAGCCCTTATATGCACAAATAACTCTTTATGATTGTCTTTTTGTAATTTATACCTCTTTAAATATGTAGGTTCTCAACTAGCCAATTTTGGGACTTGCATGCACTGAATTGAAGAAACATCGATTTCCCTAATTTCCAAGACAAACATTGGAAATATCCACATTCATCAACTGGCTCAACCTATTGAAACCGGCCCAATTTCATCCAAACTGGGTCAAGTTCATCCCTACACACATAAGTAATACATAAACTCTCCATTGACCTTTTCCATTAGAGGATGACTAATAATGTGGTGTGATGAACCATCAATTGATGGTCACCTTTGATGACAACATTCATAAAGCCTCAATCTTTACGATCAAATATTTACAAAATTGTATCCTAAGTATAAAAAATATTTATTACAATCATGATTTTACATCAGAGTTGTAGAAGCTTTAAACATAAGATTACATGATTATCTAGTCTTCAATAGAGGATAACTCGTGCACATCTATTTAGTCTTTCTTATTATAACATGTCCATGTGTTCCCGGAGGGAATGAAACCACACATGGACTCCATGAAGGGAAATTAAAGGTCATCTAGGTTGGTATAAAATCCAATTATTAAGCTTTAAAAGTAAAGAGTTATGAGATCAAATGTTGGTAAGATTGTTTGGTGTACTATTAGAATAACAAAAGATAATCTAGATACCATGATAGTTTAAAAAAGGTACAATAATTTAAAGGGGAAACTAGAAAGAAATAAAGCGATTATCAAAACTAATATCAAGATTACAAAAGAATGATTTTTATAAAAAATAATATCAAGGTGAAAATATTCAAATCAAAAATATGTATCCATTGCCAAAATCAATCTAATATTTTGTCTTCTCTAGTGGCTAGGTGCCTAGTGTTCTCCCCTCTATGAGAGAACGTCACTTTTTCCTGTGGGGGGTAACCAATACTAGGGGACCTCTAATTTTCCATTATCCACTAAAAAAGTTGGGGGATATGACCCACCGAATCTAGTGAGCCAACATTCTTAGCCAATATTTCTATATTTTGTGCCAATATCAAAATCAACAAATATTTTAGTTATTCAACAATGTTCAACATTCAATTTAGTTGTGGTAACCTTAAAAAAGAGTAAAGGCTAAAAACAAAACTAGTTCACCAATTTTGCAAGAATTATATAAATGAAATGCAAGAAGGAGATAAAAAATCAATAATAGAATTGAGAATTTAGTACATGTTCCAATTGAGAATTTTAATAAGGACGTCCACAACGGTCAAAGATGTTAATTTCTCAAGAATGTCATCGACACATGGGAGTTTTTTCCATTGCTATTCTTTTTGTGAGTCTAGGAGACCAACTGGGTTGTGGTTCTACCCTAGAGGTGTAAGCGCTTTGTGGTGGTCGGCTGATTGTAAGGGCAGAGATTAAGTTTGTGATGCAATTCTCATCACAGCCTTGCAATCTAGTTTTACTAGTCATTGGCAGCTATTTAGATGACTAGGATGAGGTGGAAAAGGGATTTGGGAGGTCACAAGGAGGCAACAGATCCTAGCAAAGCCTAGAGTTTGTCGGTGGCTTAAACATTGGCCAAAGAAGATGACCAGTCAAACCACGATGTTAGGGGTTGTTCGCTGTTGGGAACCCATGGGAAAGAAATACATGGACAAAGATGTTGTTTTGGGGGGGTCGAGTTGATACGATGGAGTCTCATAAAGGGATGAGTTGATACGAGGGAGTCTCATAAAGAGACAGAGTTATGAAAATATTGCTATGCAGATGATTCTTTGTCAATGGGGTAGTTAGGGGGTTATGTATGAGGGTCTAGGCTAGGGTTTTGGTTTTCTAGGTGGTGTCGATGGTAAAGAAGTAGCCAACTAGACCAGAGGCATCATGGCTCTCCTAATAACTCATCAGCCATGTCTCCTTAGGTTGTTGACCATTAATGGTTGTATGAGATTTGAGTGTCCATGCCCTCAATTGAGGGGCTGACGGGGTAGGGAAGGGAAAGAAAAACTCAATAGAGTGAAAATAGAAGGCTGAGAGGTAGTGAGGAGAAGGGTAAATATTTTCATTATTCATGTATCTAAGAGAAGGTTGTATAGAGGGGGAGTGTGGTACATGTGGGCTCTCCCTTTCTTGTTCATGATGTAACGCCCAGAATTTAGCAACAAAAAAAGATGTTTTATGTGTCAAATGGGTGAGAGAATAGTATCTGAAGAAGGCCTCCTTTTGGTTAACTATTCCTAACTCTAGTTGGTCTCAGATGACTCAGAATCTAGTTAGATATAGAACTTATATTTTATCCTATACTATTTTTATGGTTGGTGATGGACTTAATACAAAGCTACAGATAGATCCATGGATCAGTGAGAAAATGCTTATTGAAGATCTTGTTGATAAGGAAGCTTATTTGCAATCTAGATTATCTAACATCTATTATGTGAGTGAGATAATCTCAGATTGTAAGTGGAATGTTCCTAATAACCAAATGAATATGAAATTCAAAGATCTAATTTCCAAATAGTAGGAGCCTCAAATGTGCACTGGGTTTATCACTTTCAAAAACATGGATAGTCCTAAAATGAAGATTTCCTAGAATGCTATTTGGATCAAAGAAAATGAAGACAATTTTCTCATCTAGCTATGAAAAAAGGCTCCCAAGCGTTGCTTATTCCACATTTTGAAAGCTTATCTCAACAAAATTCCTAATGGATATTGTGCTAGAAGAAGGGGTTCCAAACAACTTCTATGTGATTTCTATGTCAAAATGGTTATGAGGATTGTAATCATCTCATTTTTTATTATGAGTTTGGCAAAAACATTGCTATCTTTTCTACTGCTAACTTAGGTATGAATTTCACTTGTTCCAACTGCTCTAAAGTTGAAGGTCTGACATGGGATAGCAAGATACATTTCTTCCTTACCAAGTATAGCATTTGGGAGGAGAGAAATATATGTGCACATGAAGACATGTCTAGTTATGATGATATTATTTGGAGTAGAGTAAAAATGGACTTCATTTGAATGAATGATTCCTTTGACATTTTTGGTTAATTTTTTTCTCTGTGATAGATGTCTTTATGCCCATGAGGTTCCCTGAAGAAGGCCTAGTAACTATTTGATATATTTTAATTTCTCTATGGTTGCTGAGGAGGAGGGCCTATATATTTATAGCCTTGATCTTTTGTATTTTTAATTTGAACTTACATTGAGAGTTTGAGTATATTCCTCTATATCATCGTTAACTCTTTCTTTTTCTTTTCATACACAAACACTATTACTCTCTTTGAGTATTGAAGCATTGTACATAAAATCTTTTAAAAAATACAAGAAAAAGCCCAATATCTTTTGCTAACCAACAAATATATTCACATATAGCATATTCTATTCTATCTTCTCTATTTGGTTGTGATTGTTGGTTTGGTTGATCTCTTTCTTGCATGAACTTCCATTTTCATCAACCTGAAAAGATCAATGGTAAAACTGGCAGAGAAGGTATTTTGGATTGAAATATGAGACGATAGTATCCAAGGGAGGATCTACCAGGAATCCAAGCTCAGAGAGATCTGATCCCACATCATGAAACTGACTTGAATGTTATCCAAACTAGACTGGGTTTGCTATTTCTAGATTCCTTGTGCATCTTCTTCCACTCCGAATGCTCCTGGCCATTTTAGACCCAAAAGGTACTATGGGATAGATAGCAGTGTTCATTTTTGATCCCCCAAAGAGGTTGTGGACCATCAAGGGGGTTTTGTCATGCTTTACAGGACTGAGTGGGATGATCCCCACAGGAGTAGCTTCCATAATACATGTTCGATTGGGATACTAGTTTCTTGCTAGCGTGTTAGAGGGTTGTCTATGCCTGAGAACAAGGTACATAGACTGCCTAATTTGTGGATAAATAGCCTGGAACTTCTTCTCTCAAATAGTTAGATTTGATAGAATCTAATTTCTTTGATTTGCTTTGTTTTGTTTCCCTTGACTTGTTCTAGTTCTATGCATTTATCTACCATTCATTTTCTTAAATAAGTAAGATCCAAATATTAGGTGATTTGACGTCCCCACATCCCTATGTTCAACCCCATGTCACTTCTTCAAACCCATATTGAGTTGTGGGCGTCCTAAGGATTTCATGTTATACTTTTAGTGTATGATTAGTATATATTTGTCCCCATTTCAAATTCATGATCTTGGCAAGCAATAAATTTTGACATCATTACTGAGGACATGGTTTTTCCACATTTAACGTCTAATGATTTTGTTCTATTTAGACTAAGCCTATATATGAGCTATTTTTCCTTCTTGTTACACATACTTGTCCATAAAAACTGATATACCTTTCAATTATCTTCTTTATCCTCAACAAAGAAGATCATATTATCCACCTACCCTCCCAAATTTTTCCACAGTCCTGATCATTGGAAAATAATTGAAAGTCATGCACTCTATCTAGTTGAGCTATATTCACCCCCACCATTGTCATATAATTAATCACATGATATCCATGAGGTCACCACATCTATATCACAAAACTACCCTTTCAAACAAGGGTGGACAAGAAGGATAGTTCCCAAATGAGAATCTACCCATATCTTGTCTACCATACCTATGCAACACCAATAGCTAAATATAGCAGCTGCACTAGTAAGAGAAAGCACTAATGCACTTCTCTCCACCTTGTTTCTTCACCTCTAAGACCAAATAGACGCACTTTGAGTTTTACTTGAAAGGCACAATCGCCAGCTATAGAAGGTAATTGAGATACAACCCACACCTAAGATACATTCAAGCTATAGAATAGAATTTTGTCAACACACAACAAATTGATGATGTAGAACCTCAATAGTTGTACACGACACAAATGACAAATCTTGAATATATTTCATCTCAAGTCCAACAACTCAAAAGCAAGGCTGTTATGTCAAATAGGAGACTTCAAGATCTTGTTAGTTCAATTCTAACAAACCTACAAGTGTTGATATATGCCCATGAATACTTCAATCATCAACCACATTTCATTATACTTTATGAGGAACTTATCTCACCATCATATTCAGACCACCAACTAGATTCACTTGGATTTTTTAGTGAAGACTCGCCTACTCAAGGAAGTCCTTCAATCCACCTAGCTAGTTTAGTTGAATAACTAATGGAGGATTCATAGATTTAGATGTCAGGAGTAATGATGATAATCTTTATTTATTATAGGACAATCAGACAATCCCTACATCACCTCCAACACATACCAAAGGTCTATTTGATTGTCAGAGATCAATATCTAGTCCAGACAAGAGTGGCTCCTAACAATTTTAGACTTGTCTCTTCATCAAAAATAATGTACCCACTGTTGGTTAAGAACTATTTGTTCAATGATGATGATGATGAATTTTCAAAGTGAGGAAATGAGTCTATCACTGATGATGAGAAGTCGCATCTGCATGAACCAATATATACTTTAATCCTCTTGAAGGGAATTTTTTAGCAAGGAGGGACCAAAATGGATGATCCATGACAACATGGTTGTAGAACATGAGGATAGCCTATCCCCCAATATCAATATAAGTTTTGGGTGGAAGAATTGCAATAAGAAACCCCTAGGTCTTCCTCATTGACTGAAGAAGATTGGGTGATTTAGATTTTCAATCAAGATCTTTTAAGAATTCCAACCTTAAATTTAGAGACTGAAGATGAACCCTCCACCTCCTCCTACATCAACATCTTAAGGCACTTCTATTCAAATTCTTATCTCGAAAGATTCTTTGATGATGGCATGCCAAATAATTCAACCCAATGCAGTTTAAGACAATTCTAGCACAAGGATTATTTCATCAAGTCACCAATTTTATTTCTCTACTTCAAACTCAGCAAGTCCCACATATCCGCCTGTTCTATATTCACATTGCAGACCCAATTGATAGGTCGCATGTAAAGCGGACCCCAAAACTAAGATTTGGATCCAAGTGTAGGAATTATGGGGCAGTCATCCCCTATATTCATCACATTTTCCTTCATTTATTATCTACCTATTATAAATTTTGTTTTTGAAATTCCAATTTAGTTTTATTTTTCCTATAACTATTTAGAGACAAAGTTTTTCATACATACATAAATCAAAACTTCAGGTTATATATCTTTATCTTTCTTTATACATGCAAATTCACCCATTTTACATACATCTACTGTGGAATAACTTGAGCAGATCAATCATTTGATACATATCCTTAAGTAAGCCCAATTCTATCAAAGTTTTTTTTTACACTTATCTTGAAGAAAATTGGATTCTATTTGACAGTTACTTGAAACTGACTCGATTTGATCAAAACTGGGCTGGGTTCAACCTGATCTTTGTGAGTTTGACCTTTGTCTGCAATCCATCCATGCCCTTCCTATTTGACTGAATTTTTGACGGCAACCCACTTTGCTAAACCTGCCTTTGTAGTTTAAAATGTCGTGAGCCATGAAGGTGATGAAATTGACCCATTTACAGTGAAACCGACTCAATTTCGTGTGGCACTAATGTGACTATCAACTACCTTGACCCTTTCGCTCCCTTATTTTGACAAACTGATATGACCTCTTACCTTTTGTCATATTCTCTTATAGATACAATATAACACTGTCTTTTATCAAGGAAAAACTGAGCCAATTTTTCTCAAACTAACTCAGGTTTTGCCTATAGTTTTTACGTGTGCCTCCTCACTTCCTACCCTTGTCACATCAACTAAGATCCTATCAGCTGAACGAATTGTCGACTGACACACTTTTGACCAATTTTGTCAGGTTTTTCGCCTTCCCCTCTGCTAGACAATATTTGGCCAGTTTCATCTCCTTCTATAGGATGGGAACTATAAAAGGGGGGAACCCACCTCTATCTTTCTCATCCCTACAATAGTGTTCCTCCTTCATGCTACATCTTGCCTTCCCTGTGCTTCTACAACCATTTCTTATATGTTGGAGATGACAAATGGTGAGGCCCCTTCTAGAGCAATCAATCATGCCGATTTCATCAATCCTAATCTCAACCACTAGAAATACTAAACAACAAACCCAATACTATTTGGATGGACCCCCTTCTCACTTCACTACACTCCATACATTTACAAGCTTCACCTGGACAAATAAGTCATCACCAACACACTCCTTTATGTCGCCTCTTTCTTTTTCCCTCAGTGTCACTCATATTTTACCATCAAAACTGATCCGATTTTGAGGAAACTGATGCAAGTTTGAACCTACTTGGGTGCTTCCACTCCTCCCCCGATCTTGCTGCCTCCATACTACCACCCCCATGAAATGAACTAGGGTTAGCTAACTGAATTGGTTTTGTCAAGATAATAAATTTCTTCCTTGATGCTAGCCCTTTCATTGACGTAGAAAAAAGGGGTTCAAAAGGCTGAAGGAAGTTGTTTCTAAGGCTAGAGGAGAAGGGTCTTATGAGGGAATCAAGTCTCCCTCCACTTCTTGGAATACTACTCCTACACTGATACTAGTGGACTCAACCGCTACCAGCCACAAGCAACATGCTCCCAAAACCACCATGTATGACAAAACTTCTCAACATTCACCATCATTAGAAATCAAAGTGCATTTGTTTGATCCAAACTACCTCATGTCTCTGCCATGGCCATGGATACCACGAGTGGACACTCAGATGACAAGGTGGAAGGAATCACTTATCAAGCCTTCTCACGACATCATGGTGACTTTAATATCAAAGTGTCAAGAGGATACCACCCACTATCTTAATGAGGAATGCTAAGAGACACTTCTTCTGCATAAGTCCAATCATCATTGGAGTAGCAAAGGGTTTTTGTAGAATGGGCAACATCAATGCATCGATCATCCTCATCACAAAACTTGCATCGACCAGTGACCCTCCAATCTTTTCTTCTTAAAGTGTACCAACCTTTGTCCCTCCTCCCGAACTTCCTAAAAGGGAGTCCTATAGGAAGTTTAACATCAAGAGGAACGTAACATCAAAATACATCATTCCCACTACCTTCTATTCCTAGAGGTTCCACATGTATGATGTTTGATATTTGAACACATGCAGCCTAGACATCCTTGTGTACTGCAACTATGATGTGTAAAAGAGACACGAAATCAAGTTCTACTCAACACTCGAGAAGCCGAAGGACACAAAACATAAGCGTCTATGCTTTTATATGATGAACACGCAAAGGGAGATCACTATGAACTAGATGAATGGGTGGGTGGCATGATCTACTCAATACTACATTGACATGTCAAGGGTACATATAGAAGGTGGCGATTCCAATTTCAACATCGACCTCACGTTGGGGATGCTGATAGGGGAGAAGAAATACCTCACCAACCACAACAATGCAACTCTAATCCAGAACCTGAGTGTCCGCTACATGCACTGCGTCATTGTCTATTGTATTCTGGCAAATTAGGATAGTCAAGGAACAATCATTCAAGAAGGAAGGCTAATGTGGGGAACTTTTTTATCATCACCTTCATAACACCATCACCAGAGAACACAACTTCATTCCTGTGGGAGGTTCATCACTTTCATTTCATAGTACATCGGAGTTGGCAAATACCTTCTTGCGCAAGAGACAAACAAGATTCCACATAAGAAGGTGGACATCGACCATATGAGCCATTTTATCTTGATCAAGGCATCTGATAGAGGATGTACGTTCTTCTTTGGCCATGGTCCACACAAGATTATACTTCCAACTAATGTAAATTTTGTGTGTTGGGGTCTTCTCATAGATGTATCTTCTTTAGACACTGAATTCAATGCTCCCAACAAACATGGAAACATAGGAGCTTCTTCTTCCATTCAATGTATACCAAATTCTTCATAGGCTAGGCAACATGATGGGGCACACTTCAATGACATTACTCACCACCACCAGTTCCCTATTGAGCCTCCTCAATAGTTCTACCATCCGCCTCACCATCAGTTAGAGCCTCAATCATCTTCTTTCACATGGAGAACTTTTACCAAGATGCTATCTGGCATGTAACATAACTTTTTCACCTTTCAAGAGAACTCGGGATGCCAACTCAGGGATATCCAACAAGAGGTCTATATCAACCTACATGACTTTCAAAGTCATTCGATAGGTGTAGATAGATACAACATTAATGCAATACCTTCTAGGAAGGCCTGACATCGTCTTCTCACCACCGCCACCCCCAACAACCTTACAACAATTGCCTCTGAGATTTTTCAACATTCCCTACTACACATGCAACACCAACACCCTCGTACCTCCCTACATCCATGATCTATCACCATACACTCAATATGAGTTCATTTCATATGTTGGGGCTCCTTTAGATCAAAATTTGAACCAGTTGACATTCTCAAACTCGGCCTAGAGAGAAACCAATGACATCATTTTTGTGTCATACTTAGATGGCAGTGGTTGGTTTAGGTCTACCTAGACGACAACCCACTGGATGGAATCACATGCTCAAACCTTGACCTTTTTGACTAAATTAGACATTAGCTTATCCTCTATTTTGATGATGACAAACATTTCATCCTTGTGGATCTAACTTGCTACTTGAGTATTTAAGGGTTCAAGGAGATCACACTCAATGGATAGATGAAGTTAATATGCTCAAATGCTTGTATTTACATGTTTGTACAATTTGTAATAACTTTTATAAGTGTATAATGTACAAGTACCTAGAAGTCATGTAAAATCAAACGTTAGATTTTTCCTATCCACCTAGAACCCTTAGTTAGGATCCCCCTTGGAGTCTAGAGTCCTTTATCCTTTATTAGAAAAACAAATTGATAGGTTTTCTACAATTTTACACACTCATTTATAGGGATTTTTTAGTCAATAAAAATGTCAACCAAAAATCTCTCGGTCAAAGAAGTTTTCATTTGAAAACCACCTCAGTCGAGGAGTCAGAGCACCGATCAAAAACTTACACATTTGTGCTCTAAATCACTTTCGATCAAAAACATTGTCGACTGACACATCTTCGATCCAAACCATATGACCCTTAGACCGAGTAGTTGGTATTTGAGGATATCCATTCGAATAGATGTGCATGCAACTTAGGCTTGATCAAAGAAATTCTCAATCGAGACATGATTGGTATAAAACTTGTCAACCAAACTAGGTTTTGAATTTTTCTTTCTACATTTGATTAAGTTAGTTGTTGCACCAAATTTTATCCAACCCTAATAGTTATATCTTGTCCTAGAATCCTTTAGACACATCCCCAAAGTACCCTAGTTACTCACAACCCATTCCTATAAATAGAGGTGACCTTAGGACACCAAAACATACAAGAAACTCTCAAGCAATCATTCTCGATAAAAAATCATCTAAGCTACACTTGCTACTTTCTTCTTTTAGCTCTAAGTTAGTGTCCTATAGCTACAATGTCCTAGCCACCACCTAGAAACATCCATCCTAAGTGGTTAGCAGGTCTAATGCTTGATTGAGGATCAAAGAAACGTACTACATTGGTGTATTCTTCCTTCTTCCAATCTACTTCTCAAAGTTGATTTAATTGTACTCCTTGACTACTCCCAAGTGTGGGAGGCTATTTGAAGGAGCTTTCTTAGAGCTACTTCAAGGTGAAAAGGCTGATCCTAGGTGATTGGAGCTACTTTAAGGTGTGAAGGCTCCTAGGCGATTGGAGCTACTTTAAGGTGTGAAGGCTGCTCCAATATGAATGAAACTACTTCAAGGAGGTGAAGGCAGCGTCACGGTGGTGGAGGTGGATCATCATCCTCTCCTTTTGTTACACCCCGATCTCACAATTTCCTCAAATCATGAGATTAGGGCATAAGATAGGATTTATATGTAAAACAAAGAACACCCTTAACCTTTTCTATTTTCTTCTTTCTTTAAAACTCTTGTTTCTTCGCATTGAACCACATAAATCATTTTAACAAGGGAATCTGAACATTTCTTTTACTAAACAGACTTTAATATTAAATATACATGTATAAACATTCATGATGTCTCTCACACCTTATGCACATAAGACCTACTAATTAGCATACAATTTCAAAAGAGGAATAATATTACACATCGTAATTACAACTCTCTCTCTTATCTCTTACTGAGGACCTAGAGTGACAAGGACCGACTGACTCAACTAATCTTGTGCTTAACTCTTGTGGAAGATCTACACTGATGCTCTGACCATCTTCAAGTCCACGCAGTTAACCCTAAAATGTTTGAGTAGAGGGATGAGCCTACTCGCTCAGTGAATGAGTACTTCAAAGAAACAGTCTAAGGCACTAATGTGATTACAGATATAACTTTGAGTAAACGATATGAATTTTAACAACAATAAATACTACACTGAGTAGTTCTAAAACAATATAATTGAAATAACAAAGAATGTAAATATTGTATCCAAAGAATAACTACTAGAAGACTATGCTCTAGTCTTCCTTAACTCTTTCATTTATAAGGAACTATGTGAACCTATATGATCATATTTTAACTTATTCCCTGATCTATGCAGTGTACTCTGCATAGAGACTCGCAGTGCACTACGGCCACACCGTACAAGACTTAGCGACAGACCCGGGAAATGCTAAGTCTGACTGCCAGTCCTGTTCTGCTACAGGACCAACAGGCTCTCCGGCCCACAGGCTCTCCGGCCTCATTGCACTAACTCCGAGTGCTCTAGACTCCTCCTCTAACCTGAGCACACAGGCGGAGAGTCTACACTGGGTTACCACCGTGACACATGCACGGATTATTGTTGAATAACCCCTATCAACCCTCGTGCCACCTAAATTACTCAACCGGTTGATGTTGGACACGAGTTTCACCCCTAAGGCGCAGACCTCCCAAAGGGGTTCTACGGTGTTCAGGGCACCTAAGTCTAACATTAACATTATAGATACATTTTAAACAAAAATCATAACCCATTTTACATTTCTCACAAGGCTCACACGGCCTGCCATATCATATCATATAAAACATCATAGCTCATGTATTCAAACATATATCATGTCTGCCCAACAAGTATTCTCATTCTAACATTTCATACATATCTGCATGATCTCAGTAACATCCCTTTCTAGGGCATGTCATATCTCATCACCTACAATTCACGAGATATGTATTGTGAAAATAAGAAACCATGTAGTATATATATACCAACTCAAAGAGAACAAGCATGTAAAGTTAAATGCACAAACAACATACAATTCAACAGTTAAGCATCACCACATCTCATATGGAAACCTTTCATATCACCATAACTTAATTCATAGAACACCCTGTCCTTAGGGTTTCCTTTCCTTATTCTCTTATCACATAGAAACACCCTGCTCTTAGGGTTTCATTTGCCTCATTCACTTATCACATGTCTCTCATAAGGATTTCACACGATATAAACATTCACAAATTAAAGATTGCTTTCAACAATTATATACAGTCAATATATGTATGAACCCATGGAAATTGAACTAAATTTAGGTTTCCATGCTATGCACTGAGATATCATGCACTAAGAATAAAATTCAAATAAGGTAACCCATGAGGTACATCCTAACCACTTATAAGATTACTAGTCCTCTTCAATAAGGTTGAAACTCTAGTGATATCTCAATTAGGTTAAACCCTAATTACATCATATGGTATAAATCTGAAAAGCATTCTTACTAGGATGTGTTGTATATGTTTCTTATGTGAATCTACCATCAAAGAGTCATTCAAACAGAGAAGGAATCCATATCATATCAATTTGCAACAACTTAAATTAAACGGACATTTCAGGGTTTAGAATCACATACTAAGCAATTAGGGATTTGGATGCTATAATCAAATTTCATGCATTATACTATTTAAAGGAAGAACCCACTCACCCCAAGGTGTGAAAACACCTCAAAACTGCAGCTCAACTCAGGGGATCTCGAACTCATATCAAATCCCTAGCAAATCTCCCAATTCTTCTTCCATTCAACTAGGAAACCTTGAAAATGAGGGATTATGAAGAAAGGGTGAGAAAAGAGGGAATTTCGACATCATCTTGGATCAAATCAGAGCATGGACGGAATCTTGACATGAGAGAGAATATTCACCATAAAAGTCTATGCAAAGGATCCAAACTTACTTGATTTCACCATTCCTCGGACCGCAAAACCCTAGGTCAGCAATTCCTCCTCTTTCTCCACTCAAGCCCTAACTCTCCCTCTCTCTCTAGATTTTCGTTTCTCTGGGGTGGATGACGAAGAATGAGAGCTGTGTGTGTGTGTGTGGTCGATCATATAAGTCAATTTGAGCTTCTTGGGTCAATTGCATATTGACCCAACACTCAACTTTTATTATATTGGCTGAATATTCAGTTATACAAAGTTACTGTAATTCGTTTATTTCAGAGATCAAACCTTCTCCAACAATTATGGGAATTTATCACGTTGTTTATAATTGATCTATAAAGCTTCAGTTACAATTTGAGATCATTTGGAGTTACCAATAAATAATTAAAAATAGAACAGTGCACTGCTATATTGCAGTCTGCAGCAGATTCGGTCGAGTTTGTCCTGCACAGAACTCGACCGACACCCTCACTGTAGAGATCAAAATTCATCCAAAAATTACGCCAATTTAACAGAGTGTCTAAAACTATGTTTTTCAAGCACAGTTAACATTTTAGATCAATTGGATATACCAATAAAAAGATAAAATTCAATTACCACACTGCTATATAAATCTGGAAATATGATCGGTCGAGTTTGAAACTCGACCAATAAACAGGTCAGAACATTCTTCAAAACTTCTGATATTTAAAAATGTTGTTCACATTTTATATATTCAAATCATATCCAAATTTGAAGTAAATCAGAGTTACACCTAAAATACTAAAAATAATTTACTGAGACACTATACTTATCAAATTTTGTGTTCATGTATCATCAAAACCCTATTTTGGGCCGATTAGGGTTTATGTTTCTCAAACCCTAATTCTCAAGGCAAACGAACACTTAAACTTCTTATCATAGTTAAAACATCCTAATTGTGTTATCGTCATTAATTAGATTTCAAGAATGATTATTCCAATTAATCTTTGCAATTGTCTAGGTAAACCCTAGTTTACCAATTAAGCTCAGATGGGGTCGTAACAACTCTTCCCCCCTTAGAATGTTTCGTCCTCGAAATATAAACCCACAAGAAAGATATATTCAAGGTTATTCTAAGCTTCTAAAGCCTTCCATGTCATTATATTCTTGTATTTCATACCTGAATGTAGTTTTCAACATTAGATCTTTTAATTCCTTACTAAATCACAACATATTTCAAATAGTTCTCAATGATATCAAGAAAATTCTTTATGCCACGGTCAAACATAGAATGCAAAGATAAACCACCACGCTTTCGCTGCGCAACTCTGATACTCTGATACAACTATCTCAACTTATGCGGCTCAGAAAGTTCTATTGTTCAGTATCACCTTTAAGTGACAAAAGCGAGTTCACCATGTTGTTTTAAACTTTAATAAAGTGCTATTCAAATAGCAAAACAGTCTTGAATTAAAAGGCTAGATTCAACAATCAATTGCACAATATTACTCTTGGCATCCCCATTGGGTCATGGATGCATGAGGTTAAGCATTACCACCTCATTCCATACTATCCTGTTTCGATCCTGGGACCTATGGGTTATGGGCCCACACACAATTCAAAGTGTAACCATCGTATTATATCATTTTAGGGTTTCAAAAACAGTAATAAGGTAATCCACAATTGTATCAATCATTCAAGCATTAATCATACTCAATTACCATCACTCAGTTATATTAGAGCTAGGTATAACAAGCTACACCTCATTAGGGTTACTTGTCCAGACAATCTGATTATCATCCCTTTCTATTAATATGAGTGAATAGGTATAACTACCTTATTCAGGATATCCCTTCATGTCTTCCGTCATCATCCAAACTGTATCACCATATTACAAATACACAATACTAGGATGCATATCTGGTATGAATTACTACAACTATCATACACCTTTAATTAACATATAGCTTGCACAAATACACTGAAATCATACATAGAACCAACTTACATACATTAGTATGCCTTCAACAAAGCATACCTCTAAAAACGAGTTCACCTATTACACAAAGCTAGTGTTTTCCTTTATCTCTCTCCTCATTCTTTACTACTTATATTTTGCTACCTCTCCTTCTCATTTTGATCATATACAATAAACATCCCTAACATTAAAACATTCAAGGTAAGAATAGATTATTCATCATTCTTGCTATCACACAAGAATTTATTTCTTATCGCACTCCATCGTAATGTATGTCACTATTACATTCACTAGATGACCCTACCAAGGTAGTTATGCATCATATATGATTCATTTTCTTATCATTTCATTCCCACCTTGCTATTGTTAAGGAATATATGAAAGAGAAGATGATTTTAAGACTGGGAATACTTGTATTCAAACATTCCCTTAATACATTCTCGTATGTAGATTTACTTAGTTATCAACAGAGATATTTGATTAATTAGCACTTGCTTGAATCTCACAACCTCTTTATTTTATAACTTCTCCATCATATTTCAAACCCTATCTTACGTTTCATAGTCCTCTTACCATATACTACTCTTTAACCCGTCATCTTTAATTCTAAATTTTTCTCTTATGACCATGTTGCTTATTCATATGTATGGTCATGTATACCATGTTGCACATATTTCCTCCTTTATCTTTATACTATTGTGAAGTTAACGTTCTAAATTAATAGTCCTTCTATTAGTTTTTCCTCATGTTGAATACATTACATATTCTTCATTTTTAAATCAAGTGGATCATGCATGGGTCAAACATAGTTTCTCTTTCAATCAAGTTTTTCTCTCCTAAATACAGTCTACCTTTGTATGCTTATTCATTCGTTAAACTGCACCTATGTTCTTTACTTAGAAACTAGTTTGTTGTTCTAGTCTTATGAATTACACGTTCATACGATTCTCTTCACTTTTACTCTTTTGAAGACTCTTCACTTCTATGGACCTATTGAATGCTCAACTCTATTCTTCTACTCAGCCTTTGCTTTAGAGTTCATAAAAGCATTATACTCAATTATATGATCCATTCTTCATGATCGATTCTTGTAATCTAGAACCATACATACATTTCACATATCTTTTCCATATTTCATATGTATAGCTCATATAATATTAATCAATAAACAGATTATGAACCTTATATCATGTTCCTTTATTCCCAATTAAGGGTTTCTCATATGAGGCCCCAAAATTGAACCTCAGATACCAGTTTCAACTGATTCTTAGTTGTTCTGATCTTGCCCATCTATTTCAACATCTTACTGTATGTACATTCTCACTCTAATGTGGGTCTAATTATCCAGAGTCTATTCTTATTATACTATTAATAGGAGTCATTAGATCCCAGTAACGCATCCTGCCAACCGGACCAGGCCAAACCTGAAGTCCTGAAGCCAAGAACTACTGAGGATTACTCGACTTCTATTAATCTCAAAAGTGTGGAAGAAAACTTATCCACTAAGGAAAGATCATTCAAAGATGATTTCTAATCTACATGTTACAAAGAATGAAATCAATAAATGCTACAACTGCATAGTGTACAACAGATATTAAAGACCCATATTTCAAAGTATTGAATATTTCAATTCAAACATATAAGAGCATTTCTATACATTTCCAACAAAAACAACATTATGAAATGTAAGTTCTATCTCCTTTTACATTCATGCTCTTAATTCTTGTTTCTTTTCTCGTTTTCTAACCCTAACATTTCTAGGGTTCCTCTCTAGCCCATTCTTCCACTGTATACCTGGCCAGGGTATACATGAAAGAATAGACAGAGTAGCTTGTACTGGTTGATCCAAGTACTCAGATATCGGGCCAGGATATCCAAATACTCAAATCCCCAAAGCTAACATCAAAACATCTCCTATCTGCCACACTTATGACGCTAACTTACTAACTTAATGGTCCTTGACAACTCACCCTAAGCTCTGATACCAAGCTGTTACACCCCGATCTCACAATTTCCTCAAATCATGAGATTAGGGCATAAGATAGGATTTATATGTAAAACAAAGAACACCCTTAACCTTTTCTATTTTCTTCTCTCTTTAAAACTCTTGTTTCTTCGCATTGAACCACATAAATCATTTTAACAAGGGAATCTGAACATTTCTTTTACTAAACAGAATTTAATAGTAAAGATACATGTATAAACATTCATGATGTCTCTCACACCTTATGCACATAAGACCTACTAATTAGCATACAATTTCAAAAGAGGAATAATATTACACATCGTAATTACAACTCTCTCTCTTATCTCTTACTGAGGACCTAGAGTGACAAGGACCGACTGACTCAACTAATCTTGTGCTTAACTCTTGTGGAAGATCTACACTGATGCTCTGACCATCTTCAAGTCCACGCGGTTAACCCTAAAATGTTTGAGTAGAGGGGTGAGCCTACTCGCTCAGTGAATGAGTACTTCAAAGAAATAGTCTAAGGCACTAATGTGATTACAGATATAACTTTGAGTAAACGATATGAATTTTAACAACAATAAATACTACACTGAGCAGTTCTAAAACAATATAATTGAAATAACAAAGAATGTAAATATTGCATCCAAAGAATAACTACTAGAAGACTATGCTCTAGTCTTCCTTAACTCTTTCATTTATAAGGAACTCTGTGAACCTATATGATCATATTTTAACTTATGCCCTGATCTATGCAGTGTACTCTGCATAGAGACTCGCAGTGCACTACGGCCACACCGTACAAGACTTAGCGACACACCCGGGAAATGCTAAGTCTGACTTCCAGTCATGTTCTGCTACAGGACCAACGGGCTCTCCGGCCCACAGGCTCTCCGGCCTCATTGCACTAACTCCGAGTGCTCTAGACTCCTCCTCTAACCTGAGCACACAGGTGGAGAGTCTACATTGGGTTACCACCGTGACACACACACGGATTATTGTTGAATAACCCCTATCAACCCTCGTGCCACCAGAATTACTCGACCGGTTGATGTTGGACACGAGTTTTACCCCTAAGGCGCAGACCTCCCAAAGGGGTTCTACGGTGTTCAGGGCACCTAAGTCTAACATTAACATTATAGATACATTTTAAACAGAAATCATAACTCATTTTACATTTCTCACAAGGCTCACACGGCCTGCCATATCATATCATATAAAACAGCATAGCTCATGTATTCAAACATATATCATGTCTGCCCAACAAGTATTCTCATTCTAACATTTCATACATATCTGCATGATCTCAGTAACATCCCTTTCTAAGGCATGCCATATCTCATCACCTGCAATTCACGAGATATGTATTGTGAAAATAAGAAACCATGTAGTATATATATACCAACTCAAAGAGAACAAGCATGTAAAGTTAAATGCACAAACAACATACAATTCAACAGTTAAGCATCACCACATCTCATATGGAAACATTTCATATCACCATAACTTAATTCATAGAACACCCTGTCCTTAGGGTTTCCTTTCCTTATTCTCTTATCACATAGCAACACCCTGCTCTTAGGGTTTCATTTGCCTCATTCACTTATCACATGGCTCTCATAAGGATTTCACATGATATAAACATTCACAAATTAAAGACTGCTTTCAACAATTATATACAGTCAATATATGTATGAACCCATGGAAATTGAACTAAATTTAGGTTTCCATGCTATTCACTGAGATATCATGCACTAAGAATAAAATTCAAATAAGGTAACCCATGAGGTACATCCTAACCACTTATAAGATTACTAGTCCTCTTCAATAAGGTTGAAACTCTAGTGATATATCAATTAGGTTAAACCCTAATTACATCATATGGTATAAATCTGAAAAGCATTCTTACTAGGATGTGTTGTATACGTTTCTGATGTGAATCTACCATCAAAGAGTCATTCAAACAGATAAGGAATCCATATCATATCAATTTGCAAAAACTTAAATTAAACGGACATTTCAGGGTTTAGAATCACATACCAAGCAATTAGGGATTTGGATGCTATAATCAAATTTCGTGCATTATACTATTTAAAGGAAGAACCCACTCATACCAAGGTGTGAAAACACCTCAAAACTGTAGCTCAACTCAGGGGATCTCGAACTCATATCAAATCCCTAGCAAATCTCCCAATTCTTCTTCCATTCAACTAGGAAACCTTGAAAATGAGGGATTATGAAGAAAGGGTGAGAAAAGAGGGAATTTCGACATCATCTTGGATCAAATCAGAGCATGGACGGAATCTTGACATGAGAGAGAAGATTCACCATAAAAGTCTATGCAAAGGATCCAAACTTACTTGATTTCACCATTCCTCGGACCGCAAAACCCTAGGTCAGCAATTCCTCCTCTTTCTCCACTCAAGCCCTAACTCTCCCTCTCTCTCTAGATTTTCGTTTCTCTGGGGTGGATGATGAAGAATGAGAGCTGTGTGTGTGTGTGGTCGATCATATAAGTCAATTTGAGCTGCTTGGGTCAATTGCATATTGACCCAACACTCAACTTTTATTATATTGGCTGAATATTCAGTTATACAAAGTTACTGTAATTCGTTTATTTCAGAGATCAAACCTTCTCCAACAATTATGGGAATTTAGAACGTTGTTTATAATTGATCTATAAAGCTTAAGTTACAATTTGAGATCATTTGGAGTTACCAATAAATAATTAAAAATAGAACAGTGCACTGCTATATTGCAGTCTGCAGCAGATTCGGTCGAGTTTGTCCTGCACAGAACTCGACCGACACCCTCACTGTAGAGATCAAAATTCATCCAAAAATTACTCCAATTTAACAGAGTGTCTACAACTGTGTTTTTCAAGAACAGTTAAAATTTGAGATCAATTGGATATACCAATAAAAAGATAAAATTCAATTACCACACTTCTATATAAATCTGGAAATATGATCGGTCGAGTTTGAAACTCGACCGATAAACAGGTCAGAACATTCTTTAAAAATTCTTATATTTACCAATGTTGTTCACATTTTATATATTCAAATAATATCCAAATTTGAAGTAAATCAGAGTTACACCTAAAATACTAAAAATCATTTACTGAGACACTATACTTATCAAATTTTGTGTTCATGTATCATCAAAACCCTATTTTGGGCCGATTAGGGTTTATGTTTCTCAAACCCTAATTCTCAAGGCAAACGAACACTTAAACTTCTTATCATAGTTAAAACATCCTAATTGTGTTATCGTCATTAATTAGATTTCAAGAATGATTATTCCAATTAATCTTTGCAATTGTCTAGGTAAACCCTAGTTTACCAATTAAGCTCAGATGGGGTCGTAACACCTTGGGTTCTCTTCCACATCCCGATAAATAAGAGGTGGAGGGTGGAGGTGAAGAGTGATTGTATTTTATTGTAATTCCTTGAGAGGTAATAAAATTGATCACTTACAAATCCCAATTGGAAACAATTGGGTAGTGGACTGACATCCTTCGATTCAAAGTGTGGAACCACTCTAAATTGTGAGTTATTCATTGTGTCCCTCTCCTTATTGCAATTTAAGTTTTGAATTAATTTTAAAATTAACAAAAGTTCTATTCACCCCCCTCTAAGTCTTTCAAACCTCAACCTTTTTGGAAATCCTATAGTAGTTGTATTATACATCACCCTTGCCATCCTATGTTTACAATTTACCTAAGGATAAGCAAAATTTTAAGCTTGTGATGGCAAGGAAATTTACCCTTTTACTTTTTAATTATCACTTCCTCTTATTTTACGATTCTTGCATGGATGTCTATTATCTTTTCTCTTGAATTTAGTATAAATTTTCAAACTATATCCTATCATGCATTTACAACATTGTACTTTAACTTTATTGCTTAGTAAGACTTTATTTCTTAATTTTTTGCAATTAAGGTTATGCAGTACAGATTCAATAGTTAAATGTGTATCTACATGTCTATTTTCCCAATACTTGTCTCTATTACTTGATATCTAGGTTTGCTTAGCTCAGTGACTCTTTCCTTGAATTCGATGATCAATCTAGGTTATGATCCACATCATAGTTTGAAAACACCTGTCATCTTGATTCGTGTTGTGAATGAGAAACCCATGATTTGAGATTGATTGAATGGATCTAGGGTTTTATCAAACTCCAAGCCATGTTTTCATGAATCTAACTATACTCTAAGGACCTTGAACCATACTTGAGAAATTCACAGAGGTATCAAGTGAACAATGATTAGTTTTAGTAAAGTTGTATTTTTCTCCTTGACAGTCTATGTGCCTTCTTACACTAGTTTGAGTCATAAAGGGAAAAAGTAAAAAAATGCAAAAAATCCATGGCCGTACAAAAACCAAAAAATATTAATACATCTCAACATCCATGTCTATTCATTAGAGTATAGAGAATAAAAGGCTAAGTGTGAATAAAAAAATTAGTGATTTCTATCTCTTTGGAATAGTTAAGGTTGGTGCCCAATTGTCATATAGTTGCACTCAAAAATGTAGGTATACCTTGCCTATTAATGCCACCCCGAAAGCTCACTAGAGGGTATTTAGGAAATCCTAGGAGACCTATGAGATCACCCCAATAGTGGGGGGGGTTGAGTGGGATATGAAGAGTTATTCTCATTGCTTTGGTCCAACTGGCTAAGACTATGGGGACTATTGCTCGTTACGTGGTCTAGCCTAACACAATATGGGATACTCAAAAGTCATTACAGTCTTTTCTTTTTATTTCATGATCTGAATAAGTGGGAGGCATGTTGTTCCTGGTTGATTTTCATGAACATGTGATGATATCACACTATTCGCCTTATTTCCCGTCTGATTACTTGTGTGACAACGCTTCAATGTTCTATATTATTGTTCAAACCCACATGAATCATGTTGGATTTAATGACTTCTCTTAAACTTGTAAGGATGTTCAATTGTCTTACCTTAGGTAGGATTTTCTTGAATGTTGAAGGTTTGTTATGAAACAATACAAATCTATATATTGGTGGTTTTAAACTATTTTTCCTAACCTTAGCATTTATCAAAAATCTTAATTTTGATGTTATCTTTTGTTCTTTGACTTCAAGCTTACTTGTGGGCAATCAAAGGGTTAAGCTTGGGGTGGTTGATAACACGCAAATTTAGGCATTTATGCTAAGTAATTAACTATAATTTTGTGCCTATAATAGACATAATATGTATGAATAACTCTAGATGCTTATCTTTTCATAACTTATCCCTCTTTGAAGATGTAGCTACTCAACTAGCCAATTTTAGGACTTGTAGTCACTAAACTGGAGAAACATCAATTTCCCTAATTTCTAGGATGATGAAAAAAATATCTATGTTCATCGATCGACTCGACCTGACAAAATCAGCACAATTTCATTTGAAATGGATTGGTTTCATCCAAACCAGGTAGATTTCGGCCATGTACACAACAAGCATACACCATATATCCATCATCCTTTTTTAGAGGATGGACAATAAAGTGGTCTGAGGAATAATCAAACAATGGTCACCTCAAATGCTAACATTCCTCCCAATGGAGTTGTTATTGACCGCCTTCTGACCTAGTTTTATCCAAGATAGCCTAGATTTGTAGCCACCCCACCACCCCTTTTCCATCAGAAGGCATCTGACAATGCCCCTTAATCATTGACTTCAATACCCATGACTGATGGCCCACTCCGATGGTCGAATCCAATGACATTCTCCAATGGTCATAACCAACAGAGTGTAAACTCTGTCAGACCAATGATACGAAGATGGCCCTATTAAATTGAAACTGAGCTAGATTCATCTCTTTTAATTCCATTATACAAAACCAACCCAGTTTTATCCAAACTGGCCTAGTTCTATCCCCACTTACATATATTTCACCTATCTCTATATATACCCTCCTTGTCCAATGGATGTAGGGTTCTGCATTTTGGTCCCCAAGCCTTTGTCTTAGAGTTCCTAGGCCCAAAAGGGTTGATGATCTCCATCCTACATCCATTCCATCAGTTTACACCCATCCTCTATCGACCTACATCATCTTCCATAGACCATCTCCACCCTACACTCACTTCCATTGACTTTATCTCCATCTATCCACACCAATTACTATTTAGGATAGAATTGAAGAGAAAGGAGGCCAAGGAGTCCAGAAGATCAAGGAGGTTGATGCAAATGATAAGATCCAGTCCTTCCAGAGTCTAAGGAGCAAGATCCACCTCTCATCCAATGGCTAATCTCTTCCTCTTCCTATTTCTTTCTATTATTCTCATTTGTTTCTATACAACTATGTATTTCCATCTCTATTTTCTGCCAACGATACTTTTCTATGGCTAGTTGAGCTCCTTCCTAGCTATGAAACCTATATTTGGCATATCAATGTACTTTGATTGTAAGAAAGTATTTAATATTCAAATCTAACATGTTTTTGTTCTATCTACTATATTTGGTTGTCATTTGTTGGTTCGGTTGATCTCTTTCTTGCATGAACTTCCATTTTTTTCAAACTCAAGAGATCAATGATAAAAATAAGTAGAGAAGGTGGTTTGGACTAAAATCCTAGAGGATGAAGTCTAAGGGAGGATCTACTAGGAATCCTTATAGATCTTCTACTTGTTTTTATTCAAATTGGGCCAGGTTCACGATGTCCAGACTCCTTGTGGATCTTCTACAACTCCTAATGCTACTGAATGTTTTGGACCTAAAAGGTACTCTAGTACATTTAGTGGAGTTCATCTGTGATTCTTGAAATACGTCATGGGCCATTGATGGGTTTTAGTCATGTTTCGCAAGAGCAAGTGGTATGAACCCCACAAGTGTAGCTTCCCCAATACATGTTTGATTGAGATACTAGTTGCTTCCTAGGAGTTTTGAGGGTTGTCTATGTCTACAAATGAGGTACATAATTGCCTAATTTGTTAATACATAGCTTGGAACTCCTTATCCTGATTAGTAGGATTTGCTGAAATCTATTGTCCATATTTTTCTTCATTTTTCTTTATTTTGTTTCCCTTGACTTGTTCTAGTTCTACACATTCATAAGCCACCCATTTTTCTTAACTAAGTAAGAGCTGAATTTTAGGCAAATCTATGTCCCTAGGTCCCTGTGTTCAACCCTATATCAAGTAGTAGGTGTCCCAAGGGTTTCAAGTTATAAATTAAAAGTTTGATTACTCTAGATCCACCTCGATTTTGGATGCACAATATGAGCACACATAAATGTTGGATGTGATCTTTAGTTGAGGGTGTGATGAGTGTTTAGTTTGGGTGGGGGCTTCGATGATTGGGGTTTCAAGAATTGTCTAAGAATGCATTGAGGGGTTTCATGTATTTGTGGATAGGGGGTTGGGTTGGATTGAAGGTTAATGATTGGTGGAATTGAGGTATTAGAAGGTGGTTATGGGACTTGAGGTTAATCGTGTGATATGAGATTCATATTGTAATGATCTTAAGGTGGTTATGAATAATTGTAGGTTTGACTAATATATTACATTTGCATGTCTTAGAGTAGTGTGGAAATGCTTTTTATGTGGTTGTATCATAGGATGACTTGTGAGAGCCACTTGTTCATTTTCTCTTTGATTCCAAATTTCCTTTGTGTGCATCTTCACATGAACCTTCCTTTGATTTTCTTTTAGTACTTTCAATTATCTTCTTTATAATGTATTTTATTTGAAGTTACCTAAAATGGACATGCCCCACTTTCTTCTTCTTTGGGTGACTGATATTAGTTAGTGACTTCCCTCTTATTAGAGTTGCTTTTTTTGGCCTTATGAAATCTATCTTTCTTGATTATACTTATGATATTGGTGGAAAGTTTCTTGGTATAGGCCATACTGCATTTTATATCATACTACATGGAAAAGTTTCTTCATAATAAAGTTGCTCTACCATTTTGATAGAATGGAGCTGGTTTATACAATTACTCTTAGTATTGCTAATTATTCAACAAATATAGTAGTAGGCTAAAAGATACTCACATCATATACCTATAGCAAAATTTTTCTTCCTTGAGTTTGATCTTCTTAGATTGTTTGATTGTCTGTGATATCATCCAATACCATTGATCTACAATAAGTATCTAAACCTAGGTCGTGTTGTTCTACTATTATGAAATATCTGACTTTCCCTACATTATCCCTTATATATTCCCCCTTGCAGTGCTCTAATGTAATGTTGTACAACCTTATTTAAAAGGGGTTGTATTTCAGGATTACCTTTGCAGGGAGATATTTAGCCTTGATTTTCCTTCAAGATTACTAGATGGTTATAAAAATCATATGGCCCCTCCTATAATACTTTCTACTTGTCTATATAATGGAGAAACTTAATGATAAACATGCTCAAGGTGATACAATTAAATTTCTCTTCATTTTCAATGTCAAAGTAAGAAGTGCGAGTTTCATTTATAATAAGTTACATGTTATATTTGTTACTGGCTTAGCAATCACTATGACATTAAAATGGTTATTTCCATCTTGACTATCTCCTTCTTGAAGTCACATGAATCATATTCATCTTATTCTATTGACAAGTATTCATATTGCATACTCTAATCATACCAAAACCTAGGAGAAGGATATGCCAAGATAACAAAGAGTCAACCCCAGTAACCTAGTGCAGAATCATGTATGATCGTCTTCCCGTGGGATAAAACAATTGTCTACAAGACAACTGGTAGTGAAATCAAAGCCTCTTCTAAAATGTTCTTCAAACTACATCAAAGACAATTTTCTCCTCTAAGAACAATTACAAGGGTCCTCATATAATCATCCTTGGAAGAAAGAGGTAGAATAAATAGAAAATAGGGTTCAACTAGATTATTAAGAGGAATTCATCTAGATAGGGGTAACCTAGAGAAATTATCAAAAAGTTATGGTTAGAATAATTTCACATCTGGATTCAAATACAAAGTTAGTGGGAAACCTCCATCATTGGTCGATTAGGTAGAATATCACTTAGAAGTCCAGAATCATCACTTCTCTTCTCTCATTTGTATCACCAGTGCTTGATAAATAAAATGGTTCTAATTGTCATTTTTGAATAATACAAGGCATTGCAGGTACTTTGGTATTTTACATTTTCCCTTTGTGTTTTTGTCTACCTAGCTTTATATGTTGTTCAACCTTTTAAGAGTTTGATCCAACCCTTAAAAGGTGAATTGAATTCATAGATGTTAGCTTGATTAAAGAAACTTCAACTATTTTTTATCTTAAAATTCGAAACCACCAATTGCCCTACTAAATGTCAATTTGAGTTGTTGCAAGTCAGTTTGTCCTATGACCTAACTTGACCAAATTTAGATAATTTCCGGTGATCATCTGTGGTTTCTAAAGACCATAGTAGAACCAACCTATGCATTTGTGATATGAAATTTGGCCCTGACTTAGTTATAACTAATTAACCTTCCATATCAACACCCTAACAACTCTATAATGACCCAAAGGATCTCCAAATTGTAAAGCATAGGACCTAGAATGACACTAGTTTATACTATGAGTTATTATGTTATATCTACATTATCATTTCCTATCAAACTATATGTGAATAGACATTTTTCCTTCGAACCCAAATTGAACCAAAGCCAAAATTTTCTTTTCTAAATTGAAAAATAGCAGTCAATCTTATACTAAAGCAATGCTATCTTAACTTTAAATTCATATGAAGTTTATAATATGGAGCAAAGTAATCATAAAGATGTAAATAGTAGGCAATCACAATTAGCTGCATAATTAGGCTTTTTCTCTTACAACTCTCCCCTTCCTTTCATGATTTCATACTGAAATCAAAGACAAGGAGACCATTTTTTTGGTTGGCTAAAAATCCTATTCCTTGTTTTGTATTTTTTTGAAGAGAAATTATAGTGCATGAAATAAACCTATGTATCTTTGAATGTAAGAAATAATTAAAGAAGTAAAGGGGAAGAATATTCAAGATATTGACATGGAGAAAGAAACTAGACAGATGACTATACAAAAGAATATGTAATAAAAAAACATATATGAAGAGAACAAGGATGAGAAATTAGCAACATCACTTAAAATTTGTGTCCTGAGATGAATATTAGATATAATTGGAGTAGAAGGGCATATAATCTGAGGTGATTCAGTTCTATAGAAATCTTGACTCACGATAAACCTCCTCATGCACTCTGTTATTTCATTCCAACCAGAAATGCTATAAAATCATAGCACTGATTTTTCTTCCACATTCATGAGATACACTTGTCAAGTCTTCCCAATTATTCAGAATCAAGCTTACACAACCATTGTCCTGATTAGAAGACTAGACCTTCACATAAAAACAAGAAAAGGATATATGATACACGTCTTCATAACCCTACATGCAACAGAAGTAGATAGATACAACTTGTATTCCTCTTCTTCTTAAATAATCTGAAGTGAGTAGTTTGTTAAACATAGCTTTTTGTAGATGAAAGATGCATTTGCTAGGATCCTTGATGCCCCGTAACCACTTGAACGCATCCTTCTCTTCACCTTTAGTATGAATAGAATCTCACATGTTCTTCACTTCAACAGATACAATACTGTTAGTAACAAAGAATCGGTATTCCTCAAAGAAATGTTACTGGATAACAAGGACTAGAAGATAGAATCTAAACATATGCTTTTAGGGGCACTCCGGGTTCCATTGATGATGATTGATTTCATCGTGGCATTACCATAAAGACCGGATCTAATGAGCATATCCTTACCAACAACATCACCAAAGTATCTCCCATTAAACAATGGGTCTTTCCAAAGGCTAAAAAGATCTCCAGTGCCAATATTAAACTTGACCAGAGGAAGTAGAACATCCCTTGTTCTTAGAACATTATTAAAGATCTAGGAAATATTTGGAGATTCTTTGATGATCCAAAAAGTATGCCTCTTCACATACTTCTCATTGATCCACTTTACCCATGATGAGTTCTTCTTAGAAGCAATATTGTAGGCATTAATAAACTAACAGGCTTTGGCAACTCCTTTATATTTCCTTAAACCTAAGCCACCCTCCAACTTAGGTAACAAGACTATATCCCATTTTACCATATGTAGATTCTTTTTGAATTAGAATGTACCCAAACAAAATCTCTACATAATTTTTTGATCTCATTAAGTATTGACACATGAATATTAAATGAAAAACTCTAGTAGAGATGAATAGAGGTATTTTATAAGTTCACATCTACCTACCATAGAGAGGAAATTTGACTTTTAAGATTCCAACCTATTCTTCGCTTTATCCACAAGACAAACACATAACTTCATGGAATGTTTTCCTATAAATAGGTAATCTGAGATTCTTAGTCATCCCCACACTTTCCACCATGCCAATAACATCTAAAATAGACTTGTCTGCTCCTTTACTGAGGATGATAGAGCTCTTTGCATAATTATCATGCAAGCTAGAATCTTTGATATACTTATTGAAAATATTTTTGAAATTTAATGCATTTGTAATGTCAACTTCCATGATGATCACATTACCGTCAGCAAAGGCTAAATTAGGAATATTTAAATATTTAGAAGTCTTGACAAAAATGAGATTATTCTCTTTGACTTTCTTCTTAATATCTAAGATAAGCCTTGCATAGCGATGACAAACAAGAAAGGGGGAAATGGGGTCCCCTTGCCTTATGAAATTAGATGGTTAAAAGGGATCTGATGGTTCACCATTTATAATGATTTGATTAGATTGGATCTGAAAATATTCTCTATCCATTTTATCTATATTTATGGAAAGCCCATTTTATACATGATAGAAAAGAGGAATTTCCAGTAGATTGAGTCATAGGACTTATAAATATCTATCTGAATAGACAAATTTGTAGTACCGGAAGTCTTCTTGAAGTCACTAATGATTTCATTTGTAATAAAAATTGCATCCCTGATGTCCTTCCTTCGATCAAGGCACATTGACTACTATCAATAATCAATGGCTGGATAGATTGGAGCCTATTAGTAAAAAACTAAGAGATTATTTTGTGAAAGAGATTACTTAAGGATACAAGCCTCCAATTAGTAATTAAATGTGTATCACCACTCTTGGGAAGAAAAGAAATGAACATGTTGTTGGCTTCTTTCAAGAGTTTTCCATTACTGAAGATCTCTTTAATAACATCATACAGGTCGTTTCCAATAATGTCCAACACTTTTTTTGTAGAACAAACCATTGCACCCATCATGCCTAGGGGCCTTATCAGGATTAAATTTTCTCACAACATCATCTACTTCTTGTCTCATATCAGGAGCAATCAAAGACATCTTCTTTGAGTTAGATAACACACTTCCTATCCACTCATCGGTCCAAACACTAGCATCATGATGAGAATGGTTAAATAAACTAGAATAGAAGTCTAAGATATACTTATTAATAATCTCAAGATTGTGGCTGACTGAATCATTTACTTGGAGGCTTAGAATCTTGTTTTGATGTCTTCTGGTTTTGAGAGAGGAATAAAAGAATTTTTAATTTGAATTATCAATCTTCAACCATTGAACCCAAGATGTTTGTCTCAAGAGAGACACCTCAACATTAGAACTCTCAACAAAAATATATCTATAGAGCTTGGCATCATCACTACGAACTTCATTAAAAGGATTCATGTCCACAAAGGCTTAGACATTGTTTTCCATGTGTCTGTCAGGTTTGTCTTGATCAAAATATTACTGACAGTGCTTTTATTCCAACTCAACTTATTTTTTAAGTGATTAAGTTTCATGTATAGATAAAATATGGCAAACCTTATGATATCTAAACTTTAAGCATCAGAAACAACATACTTAATCCAACATGTTCAGACCAAGCATTTAAGAATTGGATAGCTGCTTTGTCATATTTGGATTTACCCATAGACAAAAGAAGTCTTCTATGATCACTTACAAAATAGGAGATGACTTCACCATTGAATTCCAGAATAGAAGCTAAGAACTCAGAATTTAAAAAAACTTTATCAATTTCAAAAGTAATACCATCTTTACCATCTTGATGATTCTTTCTTGTGAAAAAGGACCAATCAAATCCATTGCAAAGAGCCTGTAGTTGAGAACACAACTGTTAAATTTCTCCATGGATTTTTTAGATGGAGGTTTCTTGCCTACCTTCTCATGTTGTTTTCTAACAACATTGAAATCTCCAACTATAACCCAAGAGTCTTTGATGATACTATTACCACTTTCAATGTCATTACAAAGACCAAATCTTTAATTGTACCCATTATGACCATAAACTATTGTGAGAAAAAAGGTCACATTGATGAATCCAACTTCAATGAGAATCATTTAATCTGATTCTTGGATTTTAGTAATAGATCAATTCCTCCACAAAACAACAATCCTTCCAAGAACATGGGAATCATGGTCCGAGATCCATTTATACTCAATAAAATATCTATGCATAAATTTAGAAATCTTGTGATGACTCAACTTAGTTTCAACCAAAATGACAATGTAACTCCTGGCTATTTCATCAAGGCCTCCTTTCACTTATTTGAAATCCCCCTAAAGTTCTAAGAAGTAATGGAGAAGGGTGTATTCATTTGATAACTTTGGCCATAAAGCTGTCAACCTCATCAACAAGATTTTCACTAATGATTTCTACAATATCAAAACTATTGTACATAGGGGAGAAAGTGGAATTGGTTACTTGATGATATATGTCCACATATATAGAAGTAGTATAATATGGATTGAGATTCCTTGACTTAAACATGCATTTTGGTGAAAAATTTCTTCTTTTGTTCACAACCTTGAACTCTTCTTCAGGGATACCTTCAACATGTTCTATAGGAAAGAGTAGAATTTGTGTAGAAGGAATAGATCTTCCACTTTCACTCGATTTTTCAAGATGATGATGAACTAACTCAATATTATGATCAGTTGCAAGCTTGTTCACAAAAATAATAACAACAGCAATATCTTCCTCATGGGCATGATTGCCAAGAGGAATTTTTTCTTTTTCCTTCCACTTTTGCTCTAGATGCTCAGGGGGAATTGGGACCTGAGGAACATACTGACATAGTATTTCAACATGTCCAGAATAACCACAACATCTGCACTTATAAGGGAGTCATTCATATGATATATCCATTTTCTAACTATCTCCTTCATCACTTCCTAGGTTAATATGATTAGGAAAATGAAAATTAAATGGCATGAGGACTTGGATCCTGTCAAACTCCATGTTTGAACCAATTTAGTAGATTCATCAGTACTAATTGGAATGCCCAACATGGATCCTAATCTTTCAAACATTTGATCATCCCTGAGTTCCAGAGATAGATGATACAATCACACCCAAACCAGTTGCTCCTTTATTTTCTTCTTTGTGAACACATCACCTTGGCTCCACCTAGTAAGAAGAAGAGAATTGTTCTTCACATACTAGTTATGTGAAAGATCGTGATTCATATCTGCATGATCTGTGAATATGATAAGGAAAAAACCTTCGCCATAGTTTAGAACTTCTAAGGAACTTGATAGATTCCATGACCACTTGAAGAAATTGATTAGAGTTGGAACATGTGGATTGAAAACTATGATATATCCTACTAGTCAGTTATTTTACTTACTTGCGTTCTCCCTTGCTTCAACTTTTAGATACAACATTTTACAACTGAAAAGATCTACCTTCATGGGATTTAACAACAGTGGACCTATAGATATGTCCAATGAAGTGTACTTCGTCCAACATTTTAGTTGGTCAAAATAAGCTACATTCATCATCGGTTGAATCATTTCTTCATTCTTACCAACTTTTGTACTCTAAGGTTGGTTTGTCTTCCAGGTTTTGTTGCTCCACGGTCGGTGGCATTGCATCGCCTAGGTAGTCTTGCCCCTGTTGCATGTGTGTGCTCCGCCATCTTAGGGTAATGTTAAGATAAGGAACATGAGATCATCATAACCATATATCTATCATTTTAACTTCTCTAAATTTTAAGAAAAAACATTTCTTTAATATTTATGTTTTTTTCTCCATATTTGTCTCAAATGTTGCTTAATCATGAGTTTAACAGTAGAAGAACTTTTATTCTAAATTTTCATTACAAACACTTCATCTTTCATCATGGCCTTTCTTATTGTTTATGGGAACACCTACTATTTATAAATTTGTATTCCATCATTTCACATTTTCGTTACCAAAGATTTATAATTCTCATGCATAATATGTTACCTTTATGTTTTAAATATTATCCATGTTTTATTGGATTTTTCAAAACATTCTCTTTATGGTCCTCCAAAGCATGCTAGTTTTTCTTGTATTGGTGAAAGGATGTATATAACACAATTTAGAGAGCTAAAAACAAAAAACATGAAGAGAGAAAAAGCCTAAAGTAGAAGAGAGTGCATAGATGATGAAATAAAGACAAAATCAATATATTTACCTTTAGTTAAATATGATATCATCGCCAAATTTCATTTTTTCCCTGCAAATTATGTATGTCATTATTTCTCTTCGTTTGAAACTTATTTTCTTTCTCTCTATCCAAATATCATTCAGCAACAAAAGAATTCCAAGCTAGGACTTTTTATTTTTGAAAAGAAATATCATATTAATAGATTGAGAGAGTGGGGAATGTACAAGTTAGTAACCATCACTTTCCAAATGACCAATAAAATTTAGATTTACAAAAAAACACCAGATATGTTTTCATTATGTAGAGAATACACATGGATGGAAATCTATAGAACCTGCTATGCAAGTGATCCTAGGTAAGTATCTTATTAAGGAAAATCCTTTCAATTGTGAAAAAAACTACTTAATGTTTATGATTTCCATACCCACTTGAACCAATGAACCTCTATAGAATCAACCCTGATGCAATCACAAACTTTTTTGAGCTTAATAGGTTTCTTGCCTTTCATAATCAGCAAATCATTTGCCTAAGGACAAGATTTATAGTGGAACTTAGTGCCATTAATTATACTCCCATTTTTTTGAGTTAGTGTTAATACATTCACCATTAACCATAAACCAATTGAGTTGGAAAATCCCCCTTACCATGATTTATAATATCCTTGGTGGACAAAATATCATCAAGAAATATACCCTCATCAATCCATGGATCTCTCTAAGTAAGAGTATTATTTTCATTCTACGAAAATATTTTACAAAAGATATTAAGGAAACCTCTAAGTATATAGTATGCTTCCAATGCCATGAAGAATTATCTTTGAGGGTAACTTTATATATAGAATCAACTTTTATGTACCTACCATGTACCAATTTACCCAAAAAATAATATTTCTTTGTGTCTATCTTATAAATAACATGATCCATGAAAGTTGTAATTAAAACTCTTGCAATTTATATCCCTAGATCTCCTTCATCTTTAGACTGAAAAAAATCTTATTCCCAGATATCAAATGCATGTTATTAAGAGAGTTTGCACCTCCCAATAAACAATTTTAGTAAAATTGATCCATATCACCAACAATACTACAAGTAAGAGGGAATGAATATGTGACGCCCAATACGTATGTAAATAAGATAAGTTGAGATAATAAGCTCAAGTTTCCATGAATAAGTAAGTTTTTGTATTGGAACCTTCAAATCTGATCTTGATCTTGCAAAAAATATTTGGGAAACATACTTTTTAAGCTATTGTACCTTTGAGGAGAGGAATATCAAGGTATTTCATTGGAAGCTTTCCAGTGTGTATCTTTAGAACATTAGAAATTGTAGGCACACCAATACCTTTATTACATAACACAAAACATACATAGTACCAACATTCATTCTTGAAAGGTCGTTAAAATGCTTGAAAACTTTTTTATAAGAATTAACAAAGTTAAGGTCATATTTTATAAAATAAAGAATACATCATGAAAAAATAGGACATGCAAGATCACGAGATTTATAGAATCATAAAAAGGAATTATACACCATCTTTATAATCTTAATTCAACAAAATAGACAAATCCAATATTACAATCACAAATAAGTAGGTAGCAATGGGGGTATCCCTATCCAATACATCTTTTGGGGATGAAAGAATCAAAAGAATACCTATTTATGAGGACACGAAAACTTTCAACATTGAATATTTCATTCACCCAATGAATAAAAAATGTGTGGAAATCCATCTTTGATAGAGTATGAGTAAGACACATCCAATTAATATAATTATAAAATTCCATAGATATAATTTGAAACATATCTCAAGGTTTCACTACCCATAAAAAGTTTTTGATAAGATCATTCACAAGTGAGTAGAATTAGATATAGACCTTCCCCTGAGAAACAAAAAATGTGATGGGTCAATGACAATAGGTACAATTTCTAGGAACATGTTTGAATTAAGATGTAGTGATTTATTATTCCACATTGCAAAGGGATACGAGTCTCCAATCATTCACTGAAGAAGAATATTTATCCTTTGGTATGAGAGTAATAAAATTTTAGTTAACCTATATGAGAATATGTATACTACACAAGAAGTTGTGTATACCTTTCCTTCATTAGATGAAATTAGAAAGCAACAACCTTTAACAAATAATAATTGAACCCATTTGAATAAGAAACTTTGCTTATGATTGAATCTTCATAAGTGACTTTACTACACAATAAACCTAAATGGTCATCATTGATTTTGGGGAAATTTGAGTGGTCATCCCTACCAAAACTTTAATTAGTTCATTCTTTGAATATATGTTCATAGAGGCCAGTAATATGATTGACATTAACATTTTTCAGTTCAAAAAGATCTATCAATATGCAGACCTGTAATAATATCCCTCAATTTTTGGGAATATAAAGAAGGGTAAAGGAACTTTGAATTTTATTTATTATTTTTTATCACTATATTCTAGAATTCTATGTCATAAGAGTCTCTTACACCTCACAATAATTTATACCCTCTTTTCTATTTTGGACACAATGAAATATAAGAGAGTAATACATGGTTTCTTATCAACTTTGTCTTAAGAAATACAATATCTAGAATCTCAAAATTCCATGTTCTCAAAACAAAATTCAACCCTAGAATTACTTCATTTCCAAAGGAAAATCTGTACATTTTTAGATTTTTGTATACTAAAAACATATGATTTCCTTTTACTTCTTCTTACCAAGATTTATGTACAACAAAGTGAAAGCCAAACACTATGCTCCAATAACTTTCAGGTTTGATTGAAGTCCTTTACTTATAAGAATTATCATTAAGATTAGTAGTTAGAATCATGTGGTCATTATGAATCGAAGAAGCGTCAACACCTCAAATCTTAGGGAACTTATAAATATAATATTTTTTGTATAAAAATATATCAGTTCTAAACATAACAAGTTTCTTACCTCCATTTTTATTTCCCAAATAAAATTCATAGTAGCAAAATCCAATTCCATAAGATGATTAATGTTAACAAAATCATTGAGTTGGTTCATACAAGAATGAGAAGGCTCATACTGATCAGACATGTTAGTGATACACCTTATATCATTGAATTGACTAGTAATAAATCAAGAATGAATCACATCAATGTATGCTCATTTTTACTATCCATATTATATTCACCACAATTATAAAGGAACATATCAGAAGGTTTACTTCACAAGAGCTATTTTGGTCATTTTCACCAATCTTATTAGCAATACTATCATCCCTTTTTCAATCTATAGTCACTATATCCAATGTATGAGATGTGTTATTGTAGACCCATAGAGGATCATATTATATTCTATCCATAACCATAATATTCCCATTTCCTTAATTTTGATTCTATGATGCAATCAGTAGAAACCTTATTGACATACTTGCCTCAAAAATTGCTTGCTGAAATCTAGGTTTATTGAAAGCTCATACATTCCAAGACATAGTTTAGACTAGATCGATCGTTTGGACTTTAGATCCCTACTGACTAGTAGGGGAAATTTCTCTATCATCAAGAAACTCAAGATGGTCATTTATTAGCAGATAGAGGTATACATGTGGTTTTAGGAACATACAACTTTGAGGTACATTTCGGTGGAGAAATGCTATTACTTTGCCACTTTTGATATTACCATTGGGAAGAAAGAATATGACTGAACATTATCTTTCTAGATTCAAAATCATTCTTATCATTCATATCAATTAGAAAAGTACTAGGATGGTTAATTCAATGTCACTATCTAATAAAAAATCAATGAACTTATCTGTATCAAATGAATTCTCGTTAGCATTAGGCACCCATATTTTGTTCTCTTTACTTAGACTACACTTCTTCAAGAATGACCCTTGGTCATGCCCAAATGTGCACATTCATTGTAGATGGTAAGAATTCGTTCATTTCAACATCAATAGTATCATCCACATCATTGTAGATGTAGATAAGAAAGTAGAATCACTTCCCATAACCTATATCCTAGCATAATCAAGCTGTTTAAGTTGCATGTTTAGATAATCAAATCTCAGGGGAGTGCCAAAATAGCTTCCTATAACAAAAATAGTTTCATAATCCCAAAACTCAAGGAGAAGACTATGAAGATGAATCCATATTGGAATCTTGACGAATTTTATCTTTCCAAGTGGATCCCCTCTTTCCAACTTCCCTACAAAATATAATGGACCTCTTGCATTGTCGATCTCCACATATTTAAGATCTGGAAAGGTGATGAGAAAGAAGCCATTTCCTCTAGATAGAATATCAAAGTACTCTATAGTGTTTCAAATATATATGAAATGGTTGCAAATGTTTTCTAACAGGTCTTCAAACCAACAACATATACTATTGTCATATTCTACCATTCCTTGAGATTTTGTTGAAATAGCTTTGGGTTATTTGATTTCACCACCAACCACATGTACACGCCTGAGTACAAGATGAGAGTCATCAAATCCATTTTTAGAGACTAGATCTTCATATTATGTAGAAGATTATGACACGCATAACTGCTCTCATTCATGAGGATGTGATGGTTGATTTTTCTCCACAGTTCTTCTTCCTTTGTCTCCTTCTATTTGCTTATCTCATCACCCTCTTAGGAACTAGATCTATCAAATGAAATCGAGATTAAGAAAATAAAAAAAGTACTTTTTACTTTATTTTTATCTTACTTCAGTTCTTTACTCTATTTTTCTCATTAGAATATCCAACATGAACACTATATTTCATAAGAATTTCTTTAAGAATTTCACTTTTATTGTAAATATTAAGTTAAACTTAGGACCTTGTACATTAGAGATGGATTTCACACATCTGAACCTCATTTCAACCGACTCATACTTAGTTTCTCAACTCAACATAGAGTCATTATTCTATGTCTCTCAGATGAAAATGTAACTTCATTCTTGTCATCATCAATTTTTCTAACATCATATGCACCATCCTTTATATTTTTGTGTACTTGTTAGTCATACATCATTTCTTATTTTGATATATCAATTTTTCCCTTATCACATGATTACCATTCTTAAGTTATACCCTCAATCTTTATTATTAGTTGCATTTTCTACAAATTTTCACAATGACCTTACCCCATTAAGATTTTACTTCATATTTACCCATAATATTATCAATTTAGACCAATTTCATATATTTGTAATTCATTTCATTACTATAGTAGTTACTTGGGCACTATTTTCTCAATGAATTGTTGAAAATGCAAATTATCTTACACTAACAATTTCAAAAATAAAAAAGTATTATGATAACATAAAGTTTAAGATTCTGCAATTGTAGGTTTACATATCATATCAAAAAATCTTAGTTCTATACATTCTTGTCCTTTTTTATCTCATTTGTTTATTTTTATCTTGCATCATATTATATATTGAAACTCTTTTTACCTATTTTCTTTGATAGAGAATTGAGAAATAATACACCCACTCAATCTCACAATATATTTCCTTCAATACTCAGATACTTGACCATGGCTTCAAAATATTGAGCTCAATTCATATGCATACATATCATATTATCATGTTGGTTTATAACTTAACCCTAGTTCATGTTGTCACTTTAGACTCATGTAATCTAAGTTCCAATATAGAACTGTGAAGACCTACCTTCCACTTGTCCTATAGCATAGATTAATCCTCAAAACAACCTGGATTAGTAAAACATATATTAAAGATTAAGTACAAATAAGAAATAAAACACACCTTATTTTTTCTTTTATATCTTGAAAAGCACAAACCAAATAGCTCATATCACTAGATCATATGATGCCATTCATGTTTTAGCCAAAACTAGCATGATTATGGTATCTTAAAAGCTAGACAAGAAACCAATTATGTAGTCTTGAATGATAGACCCACATAGACATGCAACATTCCATAGGATATATAAATAAACAATTGAATTTGACAAAAATGAACTAGTCTTATTACTTACTTGTTAATTAACTAATTATGTCACATTTAAAGTAGAATTACAACACAATTCATAATTTGTTGACTACACTTTACATATATGAAGAAGATATTATTAACACATGTCATCAACAACCTAACCAAGTACTCCATGAAAGTGAAAGTAAAGATACACTCTATTGTATTATATGTCACGATTTATTCTATCATTATCAACTAGACATGTTATGGAACTATGATTATACTTATGAAACAAAACTAATTAAAATGAGACTCATATAAATCCCTAGTGAGTGGACAACTTCCACTAAAGATGGATAACATGTATCAATATCATATTAATAACATTAACTAAAACTAGAAGTTTCTTTAGAAATCAATTTTAGAATATTATTAACACATTATATTGTTGAGAGGTAACATATTCATTACTTGATGAGATATCAAACGAATCCTAAATATGTAATCATGTTGAATTTAGTAATCTATATACACTAAATACTCATAAAAGCACTTACAATGCATATGAGGTCACATAGAAGTAACCTATATTTAATTTCACATTTTATAACCATTATTTTTTAAACTTAATTGGAGTGCTCATCTCATTTTCTCTAGCTAGTTTAGGATGTACCAAGAAATCTATAAATAGAGAATCTAATCCGATCCCCCCCACCATTCAAGTGTTTTAGGGATTACTAGTGCCTTGAAGATTGTATTTCTCATCTTGGATGAGTATTTAGTCACTTGGGTTCATTGTATACGACTATTAAAAGCAAGTCTGGCATTCACATGTCCATATGTAATTATTGAAATTTTTAATAACTTTTAAGATATAGGAATAATTACTATAACACATAATTTATCATGAATACAAAAACAATTTTTATATTTATAACTCAAGGGAACATCCTTAAACATTGGAATACAATCAATATGTTGAAAAAGGAAACTAGTCACTATGAGGACATACAAAGGACATATAGACATCTTTGTGACATTCTTGGGTACTCCTCTATAGATCTACTCAAAAGCAATCTATTCAGTAAGAAAGGTCCCATCCACGCATTCCCCAAGCAATGTATCCCACATGCATATAATACTTCAGTCACAAGGACCATACAAAATCTAGTTTAAGTGAAATATTTTATCTATCTAAGAAGAGTTTTCATGACACATGTAATGAATAAAAAAAGATAGGTAGTGTGAAGAGTATTGCTGAAAAAAGGCTTCCATTCATCAAATAATCTCCGCCATATTTCAGTAAGTAAGAACTAAACAAATTTTGACACTTGGTATATTTTATCTATGCTCGTTAAGGTGTATTTTTATGGTATCTATGCCCAGAGATCCGATCATATAGTGATTGCAATGGGGCATTAGATACCTCAATTGATAATAATAAAGGTAATTTTATCGGTTTGTCTCTATGATGAGATGATGATATAGATATAATAGATGTATAAAGAATGATGTTGCTCGATGACATATTTCTTTAGGTTTTAGACCTAAACAATGAGATCATATGTATTCTTAGAGTATATAAATTCTTGTT
Organism: Alisma plantago-aquatica; assembly: GCA_963693085.1. Taxonomy (NCBI): domain Eukaryota; kingdom Viridiplantae; phylum Streptophyta; class Magnoliopsida; order Alismatales; family Alismataceae; genus Alisma; species Alisma plantago-aquatica. The sequence goes on along the minus strand of OY856412.1, from coordinate 1,230,172,681 downwards.
ATGTCCATATTTGAATATTATTGTGATGATAGAATCTTATCAGTCAGGATATGTGATATCAAACCAAACACATTGGTACTTGTTAAATAACAATGTACCAGACAGACCCACCTTGAGAGTGATACAAGGAGACCATGGAATGGTAGTCAAAATCAGCTCTCATAGTGATAGTGGTGATTGTGGTTCTTGGACCTGAAGTCACTACACTCATCACATGTCATTCAATGTATTTTGACACCATCCAACATGACCTTGAATAAGGGTTGCCATAAAAGGTGGTACTCGAGTACATTGTGACACATGGGGATTGATTGTGAGTGATGTAAATGAGATTTGTCCCTCCTTTAGGAGATTGATATCCATGCCACTTGATAGGAGAGACTGATAAACCAATGACCATAGTCACATGACTCAATATGTGATATGTGAGCTCACATGCATATCACACAGTCTGCTCTAGTTCAAGGAACATGGATTGAACGTTAAAGAGGATGATGATTTCATGCCTCAAGTTCAATCCAAATATCGGAGACAAAGGAACTATATGATCATTGTAACATTGATCACAGTTTGTAGGTTGAAGTTATTTTTCAACCTTCCAATTACTTGGGTAGCGATGATATGTTGCTAGATACTGCTCATTGCTTGTGATATCATAAATCGATTATGGACATTCACTGCCAATGTAAGTTGGGACCTATAGGGTCACACACATAGGATGTACCTGGAAAAAGAGTTTACTCATGAATATGGTTTAACTTTATTATTCAAGTGTTTAAGTATTCAATTTAAACAACATTGGTTGTACATTGGCTGAACTAGAATTTGAACCACTCGGTCCAAAAGTCAACTGCTTGGTTCAGAATATGAACTGCCTAGTGAGAAGTGGAACGAATGATTCGTGATTCACAACAACATGAAATTCATGAAAATCTATCTATTTGACTCCCAATTGATCTGGAAACCTCAACTCTGGCCCTCCTATAAATAGAGGGGTAGTCAAGGTTTTTAGAAGACACAACAATAAGCTCTAACATTTTTTGTCCTCTCACAGTTATGGTAATGTGAGAGCCCAATAAAGTCTTACCCATAAAAGGGAGGGATAGCAAGAAAGAGAAAATCAATGCTAGCACATTGACATTTGAAGGGAGAACTCCTTCCCGTTAGATCTGATAGTATAACATGGAGTACTCGGTGGTCTGTGTGGATTACATAGAGGTGTTGAAGCCGTTGCCATCATTCTAGGAGGACAACAACCACCAACGTCCGTTGTGTTGCACCAGGCAACCGTTGTCGATAGGTGTCCGTGTACATCTTGTGAAGAGTGCACATCACCAAGAAAGAGTGGTCGCTGGATTTTCTCCAGGACCAGGTATACCTCTTTATACCCTCTTTCCTAAATACATCATTGTTGACGTGATCTCTTTGGGAAGAAATAGAGGCAAACGTTTTTTTTTTTCCATTGACTTTTCTGCCATCCTATTCCCCAACAGTGGTATTTGAGCCACTTAAATTTACTATGTATCTGGATTCAAATTGATATGATCAGATTTATTTTATTGCATACGATGTGAATATTAAAAATGATTAGTGTACTCATCCAATTAAATACCACATATGATCCCTATATATATATATATATATATATATATATATATATATGCAATACATGTCATATTAAAAGTGTTTTTATGGTGGATGTATGCCTGGTTATGGCCAAAACCCATGTCGATGTGTGTTCATGGTTGTTCAGTTTTCTTTCCTGTTGTTACTCAGTTTACATACCACGCCTCTCCCCTCTTTTCCAATAGTAAATTAATGCTCTTCTTTTGATATTCCCCTCAAATATAACTCAAGGTTTTTCCTTTTACCATGTAATATGGAATATGATAGTTTTAATTTCTATTTTGGAAAGACAAGATGTTGTGCATGAGTCGATTCGATTGACCAGAGGATCGAGGATGCAACTAGGCACGAGGAGCCAACCAATTGACTTGAAGGTCAACCGATCAACTAAAGGGTTCAGATGACCAACCAGGCCAACATAAGTTATCTAGTGCAGGCTGTTGCATGAGATGAATGACCTTAGGCGGTAGTAATTCTTTGTGGCTTCAAAGAAAGGCATTAGTATGACCATAACCATCACCCATATGTTTGTGATTGCATGTTCTTTTATAATTGTTGATATAGCATGCATATGATGCATAGTATAAGTATGTGGTGTTGTATATGTATATGTATACATATAAATCCCACAATAAATATCAAGCCTAAGATGCTTTCCATATGTGACACATAGGAAAAGCTTGATCAACTAAGTGTAGGTTACACCAAACCATGTTGCGCCATGTATCTCATGGAAGTATAATGGTAGATAGGTAGATATCCCAAAGTGACGTACACAATCTATCATTTTGGCTTTTGGGTCAGGCAGAACTAGGTGACCTTAGTGAGATTAAGTGCCTAGAAGCATATAGATGGACTATGGGAAAAAGTTTTGCATACCATATATCCAAGAATTTCATGAGATGCAATTAGAAAATGTTGCCTACCTTAATAATTTGTTATGGATGTCAATGTTGGCTGGGTAATAACTTAATTATTTTAGATCTTGGCTCACAAGAAGGTTGTACGATGCAATCTTCTAAATTGGTAGTGAGGGCTATCAATATGAAAAAAATAGTGGGAACGATAATTAATTCAAGGCCTAATTAATATCGCCAATATTATCAAATCAAATCCAATGTGTTTTGACAAAAATTATAAACTTTCCTTTTGTAGAAACAAATGGAAAAATCAAATACATTTTCATTAGAACTGGTCCTTGAGAAGGATAAGATGAATGGGAATAAGTTCCACATTTGTTTTAGGACATTGAGAGTCATTTCTCACTCAAGAGTGCAAGCTCTATGTCCTGGAGACATTAGAGCCAGAAAAACCAGCTCCCACTACATCTAAGGTCAAAAGGGATGCCTACAAGAAGATATCTAAATATGTCGTGGATGTCAAGTACTTGATGTTGTGCTAAATGAACTATGAGTTGTAGAGACAACATGAGAACATGGATGTTATTGAGGTGGTAACACATTGTAACAACATGTACCAAGAACAAGCAAGATAAGAGAGATATGATGTCTCTAAGTCATTGTTCAAGTGCAACATGGTAGAAGGAGATCCAGTAGGTCCCCATAAACTCAAGTTGATTGGGTATGTGGAGAACCTTGCTAGATTGGGATTTTCCTTAGGCCAAGAGTTCTGCACATATGTGATTCTACAGTCATTGTTGGAATCATATAGCTAGTTTGTCATGAACTACAACATGAACAATTTTTACAAGCTATTCGTCAAAATTACTTGGAATGTTGAGGACAATGAAGCATAGATGAAGAAGGCAAACCTAAATCTATGATGATGGTTATCATAGGGAAGTCCAAGGGAAAATGAAAAAGCTTAGAAGAGTTCTAAAGCTAGCCAGAAACCAAAGTCTTCTACAATGAAAGCTAAGGGAGGAGTAAATAAGGAAGGGAAGTGCCACCACTGTCACCAACCTGCACATTGGAAAAGGAACTTCCCTCTTTATATGGAGGAACTCAAGAAGAAGAAGGATATAGAGATCTCCACTTCAAGACCTAAGAAAAAGTAAGCTAGATCTGTGTAGAGCAAGAGTTGTTGCCAGTATTTTGTCATTCATGGGCATGTAATAGAATTAGTGAATTACTATTTTGTACCTTCCATTAATGAAAAACATCATGTATCTTTAATGGAAAAGAGTATTATGAATAGTTGATTATTTGTTTTAAAATATAGTTATATGGCAGTGTATTATGTCTCATAATCTATAGTTGATAGTTGTAAAGACAAATATGTATTACACATACATTGAATGACTTGATGACTTAAATTGTGAATACATATAGCATTGTCATCTAGATCACATAAATGAGAAATGTATTTCTAGAATCCATGTAGATGGTCATCTAGACTCTTTTGGTTATTGAACCAATAGAGACATGCAAATCTCATTTGTTGTGAAATATGACAGAAACATGTTTCACTAGAAATAGTCGGAGAGTGAGTATTCTATTAGGCCTCATGTATATTGATGTATATAGACCTTTTAGATCAAATGCTAGAAGAAGTTTTAAAGTACCTCGTTATATTTGCTACTAATATCAGTAGATATGTAGATTGTATATAATGATATACAAGTCTAAGTACCTTGAAGTGCTCATAGAGATCATGAATGAAGAACTTAACTAGCTTAATAAAAGTGTTAAGACACTCCAATATGATCGATGTTGAAATATTTTAAACCAAGAGTTTGTGAACTTCTAGGAAACCATGATGATGTATAACAATGAACTCCACATAAAACATAATAATGTATTGGAAAGAAGGTATCACACCCTATTAGTCATGGCACGATCATCAATAAATCTAGTTGATCTTCCAATTTCCTTTTTGGCACATGTTTTACATTAAGCAATGTACCGTCTAAATTGGTTCAAAAGACACCATATGAGATATGGCATGGGAAGTGCCCCGATATGTCTTTTTGTAAAGAATAAGAATTAAAAATTATATAAGAAAATATTTTATCAAAAAGCTTTGTCCATAAATTACATAAATTTTATTTTGTTGTTGAATATTGCTTTTATATTCAAATCTGACAACAAAAGTGTTTGTTACCGGGACGGTTGTATTCCTAAAGGGAACTTAATTCCAAAGGAATTAGTGGGATAAACTTAGAACTTGAAAAGTTTGGGACCAACAAGAAAACATTTAACATAAAGAGGTACAGTGGGAATAAGTAGAATCACAAATTGTTGTGGAATCTCAAGTTCCTTATGTAACAAAAAACATCATCGATCTAATTGGACACACCTTGAGCTTGAAAGATTAGGAATATTATGGCTCTAGAAGGCAGTGAGTTGGTCATAGATGATGAGACAACAACCTACCTAAAATATATTGAGGAACCAGCATTTGAGAAATGGCTTGAGGCCATGAGATCCAAGATGGAGTCCATGTACACCAACAAGGTATATGGTGTGTATTTCCTAACCCCAAGGTATACACACCTAAATCAATTTAATCTTGATTAAATGTGGTACTTCAAGGGCTCAGACACACTTGGGATCTTTCAATTTTATAAATGCCTAATAGGCTTGCTCACATAAACTTACACACTTAACCCAGAAGCACACATGGTCGTGTTATAGTATAGGAAAGTGAAAATATAGGGGTTGAACCCAATGTAGAAAAGAGGAAACTAGAGCTAGGTTAGTTTTAGCTAGGTTCCTACTACTGAGTCTAGGTTTTACGGGTTGATGGTTGATTTTTTTTATTGTACTAATGGTGAACAATAAATTAAGGGAGAACAAACAAGATCAAAACCTAAATTAACCCAATATAATTAGTTCTAGTGAGTGAGAAAATGACAATCTAAGCGAGAAAAGGCAAGAAAGCAGAAAATTATACTAGGAAAGAAAGAAGAGATCTACACTAAACTAAGCTAGCAAACTAGGTAAAAGGAAAATTAAAGACTTGAACTAGAAAGAACAAAGCAAGAACAAGGCAATGAACTAATCAAGCAAGTAAAGAGCTAAATAAGTAAAGACTAGCTAAACAAGAAGGCAATTAGGATTAGTGCAATTAAGAGAAGTGTGAGCTGTTTGGGGGGATGCACTTGTCAATTGTCTTGGGGGTGATAACATGTTAACATTACTCTTCCATTTAGATTAACAAACCAAACAATTTATATGCTAATGAATTTCCCTAAACTACTAATTGATCATGGAATGAGGTAGGTGTGTATAGGGGAACTAGTCCCTAATGCCTTCTACCCATCTTTATGAGGCTCATTTAGATTAGGGTTTAGGTGTAATTTAATTAGGATCTTATCAAGACTAGGTTTCTAGGATAGTAACTCTCTGGGTAATTAGGGGCCAAGGGTATTAATGGAAGGTGGAAGTCAGATTTTAGACCTCACACCACCTACATTCTAGCCTTGAGAAGGATCCAAACTAATTACATTAAATTCCCCTAAACTAGATATTTAGATATCTCATCTAGATATAGGAGAATTGATTAACATGTAGGAAGGTTAATAGCTAACTAGGGATCCATTGATTGGACTTAGGAGCAATTCACAAATTAGCTAGATATAAACAATTTTCCTAGAATCCTGGTGATTTTAAGCATAAGCCACAAAGAAATTTATGGGAAATGGGATACAAATAGACCATAATAATTAACAAATGAAATCACAATGTTTACATATCACTTTTACCCAATATGGTATCAAAGTAAAATTTTAACCCCAAACAACCCACCTAAGGGGCCTAACTTCTCATAGAATAAGAAAATACAAAAAGAGAGGAGAAAGAGGTAGAAGTAGCCATGGAGATCGGAGTAGATGAAGGAATCCTCCTCTTTAGTAGCAGCAAGGGCGTGCTCCTCCTTCCTAAAATGTGGAATGGCTTGGAATGATGGTGGGAAGTAGTCAAAACCCTAAGAAATTAGGGTTTTGGTGGTGGAAATGGTGAAATGAAGTGGAATGGAGGCGGAAATGGCTAAGGAGGGAAAATGTGGCTAAGAGGTCGTAGAAGGTAGCTAAGGGTGGCCTACCTCAATCTCTAGCAACCACCTATGTATATATATGTGGTGGGGAAGCACTAGGTCAAGTGGGAGTAAAATGGGTAGTGCAGTGCAGAAAATCAGGTACAAATGTAAGTAGCACGGTCGTGGTGGTTAGTGAGTAGCAAGGCTGTGGTTGAGTGGAATGACCGAGGTGAAAAATAGAAAAAGGTTAATGGTTGATTTTGGGTTTTGAATTGTTGGTGGAGCGATCGTGGTGGCAACATGACTGTTTTGGGTCATTGGTTGCATGGTTGTGGTGGTCACCATGACCATTCTGGACTAAGGAGGTGTTGCCCATTTTGTTGAGAATGACCGTTCTGAGTTTGGACATCATGACCTTTCTAGCTGCCATGACTGTGATGTTGTATTCATAGCATGACTATGCTGGATAGAATGACCGTGGTGATGAACTTGATCTTCACTTCTCAAACTATTATTATCTATGTGATTTTTATCTAGATCAACACGACAGTTCCTTGGTACCATGGTTGTGCTAGGGTCTTCACTCACTTTGAGCTTCAACTTTGGATTTTAATGGCCATCTTTTCTTCACTCAAGTCTTGGCCATTGGGGTAGGTTTGAGAAGCTCTTGTACCTTCCTTAGACCCCTCTAATGGTGGAGGAACCCTAGGATCACCCTCCTTCTCTACCATCCATCCAAACATGGTCCAAGTACCTAAAAAACACACAAAGAATGTCCATAAGTGCATTCGATGATAAAACACATATTGAGGAAAATAAAATGTAATCTGAAAGGTATAGATGTGATTAAATTGCAATGAGACACAAGATGAAGCCCTAAGATAGGACTGCATCACCACCCCAAACCTAAAACATACTTGTCCTCTAGTATGGACCAACTCATTCTCTCTTCCATTTTTCAACAAATAAGAAATGACAAATGCATTGCAAGAGATGTATATTAACTAAATGGGCTCAATGATGACTAAGTACATGTATTCCAACTCTCTCCTCTCCTCTTTTACAAACGAATCATGATTAAAGAACTAAGCATACCAACTTCACATATAGAGCATAGAATACAAGTTCAATACATATTGTTGTCTTATTGTTATGAGTAAACCGTTTCATGGTGGTGAAGATAAAAATGACTCATGTCGTTGTTTTACATTCATGCATTCAATATGATATGTCAATTGACACTAAGTGTAACATACAGAATTTTGAAATTGTCTTTTGACCCTCTTTCCCGTCTTTTCCTTTCATTTCTATTTTTATTGGCCTTTCTATTTAATTATTGGAATTTATAGTGGTTTAGTGAACATGTATTCATTAATTATACCAAAGGAAGGGTTTATGCACAAATACCTCAGTGAAAGCTTAATTACCATACTTAAGTACTCTAAACCTTAATCTAACTTTTTGATATGATTTGAAAATATAAAATGAGCCTATGTTTCAAATTTGGTTTGATTTGGATGTTGTTTGTGCAAGTTATGCAATTTTAGGTACATTTTGGACTTTTATGCAATTTACCCAATTGGGAGGTTTTCTTTGCAAATTATCAACTGAATTTTAATACTTATATATTCTCTTACAATTAAAGAGATTTTAAACCATTGGAGAACCTAGTTTCACCTTGGTTTGATGGTATTTCTTTCCAAGGGCATTATAGGGATTACCCTCTTTATAAAGGTGCTTATCTTTAAAAGCTATCAACCAATGAGGTTATTTCTTTCTTGAAAAACAGTGGGGATGGCCTAGAAGGATCTATGGGCTCTTAGGACCAAATTTTGATATCCAAGAAGAGTCCATGATCTGTCCTCTTGCATGGCCATCAAGCCCTAGGCTAAAGACACATGGAAAGTCCCTTAGACACCTCATGCTTCACCTCTTTCTTTATATAGCCATGTATACCCCTTCCCAACTCACAATTCAAAAACTCTTTCTCTACTTTTCTTTCCTCTATCTTAGATAATAGTTCCTTCTGTATTTGGCCTTTCTATTTAATTAGTGGAGTTTATAGTGGTTTAGTGAACATTTATTCATTAATTATACCAAAGGAAGGGTTTATGCACAAATACCTCAGTGAAAGCTCAATTACCATACTTAAATACTCAAAACCTTAATCTAACTTTTTGATATGATTTGAAAATATAGAATGAGCCTATGTTTCAAATTTGGTTTGATTTGGATGTTGTTTGTGCAAGTTATGCAATTTTAGGTACATTCTGGACTTTTATGCAATTTACCCAATTGAGAGGTTTTCTTTGCAAATTATCAACTGAATTTTAATCCTTAGATATTCTCTTACCATTAAAGAGATTTTAAACCATTGGATAACCTAGTTTCACCTTGGTTTGATGGTATTTCTTTCCAAGGGCATTATAGGGATTACCCTCTTTATAAAGGTGCTTATCTTTAAAAGCTATCAACCGATGAGGTTATTTCTTTCTTGAAAAACGGTGGGGATTGCCTAGAAGGATCTATGGGCTCTTAGGACCAAATTTTGATATCCAAGAAGAGTCCATGATCTGTCCTCTTGCATGGCCATCAAGCCCTAGGCTAAAGACACATGGAAAGTCCCTTAGACACCTCATGCTTCACCTCTTTCTTTATATAGCCATGTATACCCCTTCCCAACTCACAATTTGAAAACTCTTGCTCTCCTTTTCTTTCCTCTAGCTTAGATAATAGTTCCTTCTGTATTTGGCCACCAATTTTCTATCCCAAGGTAATATAGGGATCCTACCTTGGTGAAGAAGGCTCATAGGGCTTCCAAATTGCTCTATTAGGGTTTCTAAAGATCCTCCTTGGTAATTTCGACCAAAACTAGTAAGTTTCCTCCCTTCCTTCCCTATTTTCATACTGTTAGTCTTCCTTACACATTCTTTTAGGTCGTAACAATGACCATACATGGTAAAACTCCACCTAAAACCCTAAAACATCTCATCTCCATGCTCTTTTACTAGGGTTTGCACCTCTAAAGTGGAGAAGGTGATCTTTGCTCAAGAAAGGAGCTTATCTTGGAGAAACCATACCTTATAATCTTGGGATAATTTCTGTTTGGACCTTCTTACCTTACTATAGGAAAGTTTTGTTAACCCCCTTCTCATATACTTCTTAGTACATGCTTAAAACCCATGCTTCTATGTTGAAAATCGATGATTTCATCTCTCTTTTTACCATGTTCTTCTAAGGTTTTGGTTTCTTGCTGCTTTATCTTCTCTAGAAGCTCTATTTTGGTTACCTATGCAATTTCAAAACTGATATTGGGTCAAATGGTGTTTTCTCCCTCTCCCTCTCTCTTCAAATATCTCGATCAGTTTGATGATGTGGCAATTTCCTATTGGTTAGTATTGAAAAATTCATATCTTCTAATCCGCTTATCCAAATTTGACAAATAAATATATTTTGGAATTGGAAAATTAATCTCTATCTAATATAAATATTTTTAAGGTATGCTTTCATGGTTTTACGAAGGGTGATTTTTGTAAAATGAATTTAATGCATAAAATCTATAAAAATTACATCTTAATTATCATAACTCCAAAATTAACATAAAAATATGTTTTCTTGATCTGGAGAACTTAGTAAGTTTATTGGTGATGTTTTAAGAGTCTAAATCCTAGTTTTTCTAAAAAAAAGTCTAAAATTAGGGTTTCTATTCATTAATGTGCACTATGTACTCTAATACATGTTAATACATTGAAAATAGGCAAAGTGGAACTTGGACTCAATTAAAGTGGTGAAAGTTAGTAATTGATATCAGTAAGAGAGGTAAGTGAAATTCCCTATTTATGTATGTGAAATTCCCTATTTATGCATGTGCAATCCCTATTTATGTATGTGCATTTACACCTTAAGTTGGGAATAATTGTGCCTTAACCTATTTTTCTATAATGAGGCTTTATTAAACCCTATTTCATATACTCTTGAATCTTTTGCTATACTTGCCTCATAAATCAATTTCAGAACATTATTCTTGGGTCTTGGAACCCCACCACCAAGTTGTAGTTATATGATGATTTATCTTGCCACTTTACTATTCTTTATCATGATGGTTTATTTACCTATTTAACTATAATAGTGGTACTTATGTACAACCACCCACAGAGGGCATGTAAATAATTGCCCTGGGGAACGTCTTATTCTCCCCTTGGGGAATGTGTTATTCCTCCCCTATAAAATTTGATAGGTGACTGGGAATGTATGAATTATCCCCTCACCTATTGGTTGAGGTCCGGTAGGTGCCTCAACCCTACTTAGTTAATGTAGTCCAATTAATACCATGCATGCTACTTCTTATATGTTTTGTAATGGTAAGAATCTATTTTGTTATGTGCCTAATTCTCTTGGCCCTCTCATCTTATGATGATTCAATATATTTATGTTCATATTATTTCCTTTTCTCTTGTACTTATTTATTATTTGACGCATATCTTGTTTTCCTCTCCCTTTTGTTGGGTGCTTTCCCAACCACCCAGGTGATGAGCAAGGTGATGAACAAGACAAGGAGTATATAGCTTTTGGCTTGGACCTAGCTCTTGGAGATGTTGCTTTGGAGATAAGATTTGAAGTAGTTTGGACTTCCCTCTATCTAGATCTTGATTGTGTGTCTTGATGTAAACCCTAATGGGATAATTTGATGTATTTTAGTAAATCTTTAATGAAATTGAATATAGTCAATTATTTTTTTATTCCACTGCTTTCCAATGGTGTTTTGTTTACCATATTGTAGTAAAGGGGTGATTTCACTCCCTTACAGCATGGTATCAGAGCCCATGGTAGTCGAAATCTGGCTATTTTAGTTTTGTCTCCCTAATTAGAATCCTTGCCTTACATAGTGTAACATCCTCAATTTCATAGATAAAGTAAGCCTTTAATGTGGGGTTTTCTAGTAAAGGCATGCCAAGGGAAGTAATGAACTAACCATGGCTAGGTATGCAAAAGTTCACAAAATGTGTAATACAAGTCATCTGATCAACCAATACACACATAATGACTTAAATGTGTATGATTGTAGTCAGGTGTAGATAAATATAAATGAATTATTCTTGTGAATAATAATGTGATGATTATATATAATATGAAGACTTGAGTTACTGGTTTGAACTCTAGACCAACTTAGGTCTCATTATTAAGGAAGTAAAGTAATGTTGGCCTAATGTATCATATAAAAGCTTATGTTGAGTGAATATTGATTCATGTTTTAGTTCCATAATCGAGAATAGATATTGGACCTTTTGAAAGACCAGAGAATGGTTTGGGGGCCCTAGAACCTTTTTCAATCATGATTAAACCAATTAAGATTCACAAATGGGTCCTTGAAGTACAAAATTCGGAATATAGTATGTAGCCCTCATAATAAGTGATGATAATAATTTTAGTAGATGGCTGATTAGAATATAAGATGGTGGGAGAAATTCCAGATGATTTTGATGTATATAGTGGCCTAGGTAATTAAATTAGTAATTATAATATTTTTATTTAAAAGACATGTTTGGAGTGTTTGTATAGATAGTTTTTACTTAAAATATTGCTCATATGAATTTGATGATAATATAGTATTTATCCCAAAATCTAAAGTCAAACTGAGCTATATAGTGGGTTTTATAAATATTTCTTATATTTGGACTTTTATCAAAAAGAAGAATAAAAATAAAAATAAAAGTGGGCACCCCAACTCCAGTTCACATACTAGAGAACCGGCACCTCTGTTATCAGGACCCGAATAGAGTCCTTGGAAGGGGAGGATCTCACCCAAGATCCAGAGGGAAAAAGGCTATAAACACCCTAGTTTTGAGAAGATCAGGGGGCACACCGTCATTCCTAGGGTTCGAGCTTGAATCTGAGAGATAAGAGAGAACCAAGGGAGAGGGATGAGTGGTGGCCGGAGGGGGCTGTGAGTTCTGTGGAGCCAAGAAACTTCAACTTTGACCACCTTTCTCATAGATAAGTTGTCGTCGAGACTTGGAGGGGTCATCCGGAGTAGCTGTCAACTAGTCCTCGCACGGTGATGGCCTAGATGTGGAGCTCACAGCTAGTGCCACCATACTCTGTTCCTAATCTCAGAACAGGGGATTCATGAGGTAGAAGAAGACGGGAGGATGCACTGGCCCTAGATGCGCATGAGACCCTAGCCGCCAGATCAAATCTTGACGGCCGATATTGACCAAGGTTAGGTATACTTCTAAAATTCATATCTTGAGCTACAGACCTTGGTTTGGGACAAACAAGGTACCTATGGAAAGCTATTTGAGCGTACTATCCTATAAAAATAGTTCCAGAGTATGATTTTGATGTCTTATATTTATTATATTCTAGGTAGGCAAAACTATATGATTTTGACGTTTTGCCAATTAAAAATAGTAAATGCCTTTAGAAATTCATACAAATTTTATTGAATGTGTATTTTGATATGTTTAACATTAATTCAGATCCTGATCTTTCATATATGAAGTTTTAGTGAGGTTTTTAATGTAAACCATAATAAGGGTATTTTGGGTATTTCACCCATGATATGATTTTTAAATGACCTGATATTTTAATACATGATCATTCCTACATTATATGGATACTTTTCTAGATATTTGATGAAGTTTCTTGTGCTATTATATTAGTATTTAGTTTTAGACAAGTAGCCATTATGAAAGAATAATAAATAATCATCCTGACACTATAAGTGATATATGTATGGCCAATTAGGCCTGATATTAGTAATGTGATGGTATTCTACTTTGATTTCCTAATTGAGTCAGTAAGTTTAGAATATGTGACTATGTTTGAGAATTATTCTCATTATATGAAGTATATGTTCATATTAGTGCATAAGACGATTTATGTCTCATTTGAGTATAAAGATAATATCTATTATATAGTATGAGTTTTATTTTATTTTAATGCCAAGATTTTATGGTGATTTTAGATTAAAGTTATGTTTAGTCTAAATAAGAACCCTAAGTTGGTATATGTAGTTAGGAAGATGGGGTTTTGAGATTTAGAAATAGAAAGAGAGAATATAGGCTTGGGCTGATAAAACTATGATGATATCCAGGTTATTAAAGTTATAGAACTTAGAATGGAGACTTCCTTATCGATGCCATCTGTATAAGAGGTAAGTGGTCCATGCCCATGAGTACTCATGTTTTAAGTTCAGTATGTTTACATGTCTCCTGATAAGACTTTTATAATTTATATAGTTCAATGTTCTAAGATTTTAATGCAAACAAGAATATTTTCATATCTCTATCATTATGTAAGTTGAGATATCCAAAATTTCAAATAGAGACATGTTGCTCAAAATAGTTGTGACCCATGGACCAAGTCCATGAGAAAGTTAAAGAATCGTGTTCCTACAAGATTTCTTAGAAATGTTTGAAATTAATGAATAATATTGTAAGATAAGATATGCAAGTAATGTAGCCATACTTAGTTGGTGATTTGGGATAGTTTTGTATTGAGGATTTAAGTACACATATATTGTCAGGATTTCTCATATTTATAGGCATAATTATGTATTATGATTTCAAGCATAAACATGCCATTAAGATTTCATGCATATGTATAGATATAACAACTAGATTCCTTAGAATGAATAATATCTAGAATTTAATTACAATATAAGAATATGAATTTCAGAATATTAAGACATGGTCTACTTTTAGAAATAAAGGTACTGTTGAGATCACAATGTATTGTAAAAATGAGTTCATGATGGCATTATAAGATAATGACACATTAATTTATGATTAAGTTGTAATACAATATTTTATAAGATTTCTATTTTGGTATTTAAGGTTTAATATGTAAGTTCATATGCAAAATTTCAGGGTAACATCATACTTTATAAGAAGGATTGAACCATCTTGTCGATATTGATATTTTTAAATATGTGGTACTTATGATACTTTCATAAGCTTGACTTAAGATACTTTGTATACTTATTATTTCTATATTCATGTCAGATCCTTTCTCATAAGACATTAGACTCATTTATGATATAATTGGTATAATGAAGTAATCTTACCAAATAAGAGTTTTAGAATAAAGTTTACCCAGATAATGAGATACATGTTCAAATCCAGCAATGAATTTAGTTTAGAACTTAAGAATAAGAGATTTAGATTCAGACTAAGACTACTCACTGTGTGATTAGCCAAATTTTGAATAAAGATACATGATATGGGTTATAGACCCAATCTCAATTATATTGTAATTTGAGATACATATCCAAATTCTATAATAGATTCAGTTCAGATTTTAAAGAGCAGAGATTCAGATTCAGATTTCAGATTCAAAACTAAGTACGAGTTGAGTACTCAGTTTCAGATAAGTTCAGATTCAGAGTTTAGTAAAGATAGACTTAAGATAATTAATTCAAAACCTTCACATAATACATTATATAATAAGTCCTCATTTAGAGAGTCCCAGGACGATTCAGAGGCATCTGTTGCCAATTCAAAGGAGTGTTTACTCCATTTCAGAGGGCACATTGTGCCAACAGAGGGTGTGTTGCACCATAGAGGACACTTCGGTGTCAATAGAGGGCACGTTGTGCCAACAGAGGGTGCGTTGCACCATAGAGGACACTTTGGTGTCACAGAGGAGGACTTATTGTATAATGGTGGCCACAAATAGATAAAAATCATAAGTAAAAGATGCTTAAGATTAGAGCATGTCTATAATCTCATCCATGAGTGTGATGAGAGGAATTCAGATAAGATATTATGATCCAGAGACTTTGGCGTAGGCCATGAGACCTAGAGTATAGGTCTCCAGAAAAGATAGAGTAGAAAATAAGAGTTTAAGAAATGAGAGATAATATGTTTCTAGATTTAATCAAAGTTTAATGTTCATTTTATATTTATGATTTCAAGAATCTTTTGTAATATTTCAATTCTTTAGCAATGTACATTTTAGAATACTCATGCCACTTACTCTAACGACTATTTTTTCCAATGCATGGTTGGGGACGCGATGTCTGCAAGTTTTGGAGCAATTGAAGAACAAAGGGACCAACAAAGGCTTAAGACACTTTCAAGCTTGCCTAGTGAGGTGCCATCTACCTAGATGATCCTGAGTATTGACATCTTTTATTATGAAATTATGCATAAACATGATGTAGTTTTATGTTGACAAAAAGCTATGTACGAATCAGTTTTACTAGTTTTGAAAAGTGTTTCATTTACTTTTATTGCAATGGTTATCATGTTTGTGACACTCCCAGATGAATTTTTTTTTCTTCTTCCGCTCATGTGTTATGAAAATCTGGGTGTTACACGTAGTTCCTTTAGGTGACATGGTTGCCCTAGAATTGATCTATAAATGATGAAAAGTTGATTTAGGACCCTCTAGTTCCAAATTAGTATCATGATGAATAAAACTCTAAAATAATCATAACTAAAATATGCATAACTTAATTTTGTTTAGGTTTGCCTTTAGGCAACTATTAGGGCATGAAGTTGAAGCAACGGTGTCTAGAAAGGATCAGGTTCTGGGGTCTGGCAATATTTTCCTCCACGCCACTTGCTTGGTTTACGAGGACTCCCAAATCCATATTATACCGGCCTGGCCTAAGCTAAAATGGATTGTCCGAAATAGTTTGCTTTTAGGCAATAGTGACCTTAGACATCTATGTTGTATATCTTTGGGAACCCTAATTTTTAGGTGTATGGTGACTTGTTTGAGGATGGATACCAAGATAGTCACCTTATGACCCTTGGGGCCACATGCTTGGATAGTTTATCCCTAGAACCTAGACTTTGATGTTTGGGGTTAAGTGAGGTATCAGAGTGCACAGTGGAAGTGTGATGGATCTTGTACATGGTTTAGTTAGACTCATCCTTTAACCCTAGTGTAGTTTGGCTTGATAGGTCGAACTCTTTAAGGGGTGGAGTATAGTTAGTTTGATGATGTTGGGTGGTTAGATTTCAAGGACAAAATCCTATTTAGGGGGATGGAGCCTTATGACATCTTGAAATGTATCTACACTATCTTTAGAAACCCTAACCCCATACTTAGGAGGTTTTTGTACTTGAAACCATAGTGGCATCCAAACAAGTTATGGTTATAGCCTAACGTGCTTGTTTATATATTAATGAACATATAATGATCATCTGAGGAATAATTTATGTGTTCAAACCCTAATGAATACCTAATGCACATAATATGAGTTAGTCACATATTAATCCTAATGGATATGCATGGTGTTGCCCATGTCATCAACCAATAAACCCTAATGAAATGACAAGTAAGATAATTGTAACCTAATCTTGGACTTAATACATGCTAAATAAAATACAGTGATCATATTAACCTAAACCCTAAGTTGTAATCATGTGACCTTAACATATACATCCTTAATGCCTTTCATGATACATTAATGACATTAGCTACCATAATCAGTTAACATACTTTGATACACATAAATGATATATATAACCATCTAATCACATGTTAATCAAGTCATCAATATGAAATGCATGGTATGTTACCTTGTTATCTAATACACACATGATTAGTCACTTAATGTAAATTAATTCGTAATATGCCTCACCTTGATCATTAAAATACATGGAATGGCTTCAATATGAATATGAAGTGATTCAATTCACATAAATGTGCAATTCAATAATATAAATAAATATGAGAAAATGATTAATGATGACATTAATGTGAGAAATAAACATAATGTGGTAATGAGATGACGTTTAATATAAATATATGTAATTGATGTGACATAATTTGTGTTGAATGAAGACTTAAAGACAAATTGAATATTTCATGCAAAATAATTCATTATAACTTAATGTGGTGATAGTATAAGGATAATGAAGTCGAAGTTCAAAATATTAAGGATAATGATCAAGTATATTGAGGGAATTGAGTAACCCATAATTTTGTTAAAATTCCTAGTAAGATAAATGAGAAATATATATATATATATGATGCTTCATGAATAATAATAAAATATAACTCTTTTGGAAACAAAGTAAATATGACATGGCACAATTAAAAGAATAATAATGATAATGTGATATCATAATAAATATAATCTTAATGAGCCAAAAATGTAAATAATGTTAAATCTCCTAAAAAGAACATCTAAATAATGGAACCTAGGTGATCCTTGAGAACCTAACCTATGTTGAGATGCTTGTGGAGTATATGTTCATGAATTGTTTGGTGGAAGTTAAGATTGGAGAAATAACCTGATGTTTTGTGATGAGATGTTGCACACTCACCCTTCCCTTCAAGCTTGTGATTTCGGGGACGAAATCCTCTTTAAGGGGTGGTGTTGTAACATACCAAATTTTGAAATTTTGTCTTTTGACCATATTTCCCATCTTTTCCTTTCATTTCTATCCTTATTGGCCTTTCTATTTAATTAGTCAAATTTATAGTGGTTTAGTGAAAATTTATTCATTAATTATACCAAAGGAAGGGTTTATGCACAAATACCTCAGTGAAAGCTTAATTACCATAATTAAGTACTCTAAACCTTAATCTAACTTTTTGATATGATTTGAAAACATAAAATGAGCCTATTTTTCAAATTTGGTTTGATTTGGATGTTGTTTGTGCAAGTGATGCAATTTTAGGTACATTTTGGACTTTTATGCAATTTACCCAATTGGGAGGTTTTTTTTGCAAATTATCAACTGAATTTTAATTCTTAGATATTCCCTTACCATTAACGAGATTTTAAACCATTGGAGAACCTAGTTTCACCTTGGTTTAATGGTATTTCTTGCCAAGGGCATTATAGGGATTACCCTCTTTATAAAGGTGCTTATCTTTAAAAGCTATCAACCAATGAGGTTATTTCTTTCTTGAAAAATGGTGGGGATGGCCTAGAAGGATCTATGGGATATTAGGACCTAATTTTTATATCCAAGAAGAGTCCATGATCTGTCCTCTTGCATGGCCATCAAGCCCTAGGCTAGAGACACATGGAAAGTCCCTTAGACACCTCATGCTTCACCTCTTTCTTTATATAGCCATGTATACCCCTTCCCAACTCACAATTCGAAAACTCTTGCTCTCCTTTTCTTTCCTCTAGCTTAGATAATAGTTAACTCTATATTTGGCCACGAAGTTTCTGTCCCAAGGTAATAGAGGGAGCGTACCTTGGTGAAGAAGGCTCATAGGGCTTCCAAATTGCTCTATTAGGGTTTCTAAAGCTCCTCCTTGGTAATTTCGACCAAAACTAGTATGTTTCCTCCCTTCCTTCCCTATTTTCATACTTTTAGTCTTCCTTACACCTTCTTTTAGGTCGGAACCATGACCATACATGGTAAAACTCCACCTAAAACCCTAAAACATCTCATCTCCATGCTCTTTTGCTAGGGTTTGCACCTCTAAAGTGGAGAAGGTGATCTTTGCTCAAGAAATGAGCTTAGCTTGGAGAAACCATACCTTATAATCTAGGGATCATTTCTGTTTGGACCTTATTACATTCCTAGAGGCAAGTTTTGTGAACCCCCTTCTCATATATTGCTTAGTACATGCTTAAAACCCATGCTTCTATGTTGAAAATTGATGATTTCCATCTCTTTTTACCATGTTCTTCTAAGGTTTTAGTTTCTTGCTACTTTATCTTCTCTAGAAGCTCTAGTTTGGTTACCTATGAAATTTCAAACCTGATATTGGGTCAAATGGTGTTTTCTCCCTCTCCCTCTCTCTTCAAATATCTCGATCGGTTTGATGA
This sequence comes from Alisma plantago-aquatica, assembly GCA_963693085.1. NCBI lineage: Eukaryota > Viridiplantae > Streptophyta > Magnoliopsida > Alismatales > Alismataceae > Alisma > Alisma plantago-aquatica. The sequence goes on along the minus strand of OY856412.1, from coordinate 1,230,153,366 downwards.
TGTGGCAATTTCCTATCGGTTAGTACTGAAAAATTCATATCTTCTAATCCGCTTATCCAAATTTGACAAATAAATATGTTTTGGAATTGGAAAATTAATATCTTTCTAATATAAATATTTTTAAGGTCTTATTTCATGTTTTGACGAAGGGTGATTTTTGTAAAATGAATTTAATGCATAAAATCCATAAAAATTACATCTTAATCATCATAACTCCAAAACTAACATAAAAATATGTTTTCTTGATCAAGAGAACTTGGTAAGTTTATTGGTGGTGTTTTAAGAGTATAAATCCAAGTTTTTCTAAAAAAGTATAAAATTAGGGTTTCTATACATTAATGTGCACTATGTACTCTAATACATGTTGATACATTGAAAATAGGCAAAGTGGAACTTGGACTCAGTTAAAGTGGTGAAAGTTAGTAATTTATATAAATAAGAGAGGTATGTGAAATTCCCTATTTATGTATGTGCAATCCCTATTTATGTATGTGCATTTACATCTTAAGTTGGGAATAATTATGCCTTAACCTATTTTTCTATAATGAGGCTTTATTAAACCCTATTTCATATACTCTTGAATCTTTTGCTATACTTGCCTCATAAATCCATTTCATAACATTATTCTTGGGTCTTGGAACCCCACCACCAAGTTGTAATTATATGATGATTTATCTTGCCACTTTACTATTCTTGAGCATGATGGTTTATTTGGCTATTTAACTATAGTAGTGGTACTTATGTACAACCACCCACAGAGGGCATGTAAATAATCGCTCGGGGGAACGTCATATTCTCCCCTTGGGGAATGTGTTATTCCTCCCCTATTAAATTTGATAGTTGACTGGGAATGTATGAATTCTCCCCTCACCTATAGGTTGAGGTCTGGTAGGTGCCTCAACCCTACTTAGTTAATGTAGTCCAATTAATATAATGTGTGGTACTTCTTATATGTTTTGTAATGGTAAGAATCTATTTTTTTATGTGCCTCATTCTCTTGGCCCTCTCATCTTATGATGATTCAATATATTTATGTTCATATGATTTCCTTTTCTCTTGTACTTATTCATTATTTTAAGCATACCTTGTTTTTCTCTCTCTTTTTCTGGGTGCATTCCCAACCACCTAGGTGATGAGCAAGGTGATGAACAAGACAAGGAGTATATAGCTTTTGGCTTGGACCTAGCTCTTGGAGATGTTTCTTTGGAGACAAGATTTGAAGTAGTTTGGAGTTCCCTCTATCTAGATCCTGATTGTGTGTCTTGATGTAAACCCTAATGGGAGAATTTAATGTATTTTTGTAAACCTTTTATGAAATTGAATATAGTTAGTTATTTTTTTATTCTGCTGCTTTCCAATGGTGTTTTGTTTACCATATTGTAGTAAAGGGGTGATTTCACTCCCTTACACTAAGTGACCCATGTGGCTACAAAAAAGGGTAAAATGAGATAGGTTTGATGTTTCCTAGCTCAACGGGCATGTAAATAGAAGAAAGGATTTCAGTAAGGGGCTGAGTGCTATTACATAGGTGCACTCATCTTCTTTATTTAGATGATATTACATAGGAGCATGTTTTATTTTATTTTTGCATGTTTTTCTTTTTATTTTTCTTTGCCCTTGGTGTATCTAGGGAACATGGTGGTGAGAATGAAGCTGGGGAATATATATATGGACACACCAAACATTTGGAGGTGCCCAAGGCTGAATATGTGCTCTTTAGAATCATTTCATGAGTTGGAGAGGTAAGAAGATGATGAAATAAAAGTGCATCAAAGAGGGGTCACTAGTGCGGGTTTCAGCATGAGATTTCTTGCATGAAGGTTACCCCAACAATTTCATTAAGTAATAACATACCACACAAATGAGCAATATGTAAACCCCATTTTTACCATGATATTCTACAAACCCTAAGAGTTTCTGGCTTGCTTCAATCACAATTCAACCAAGCAATTCACAAGCATGTGAGAGGTATTTCACATGTAAAAAAGTCAAGAACTGAGGCCATTTAGAAATTGATCAAGATAATGTAGCATGCATTTATCGAAGGTCAACATTTTTGAACCAATAAGTAGAGATTGGGTCAAAACATGCTTCAAGGAAAGAAGTTCTAAATTTAGACAAAATTGGCCAAAATGGTGCCAAATCGCCTTCAACCACATCTAATACCTCATTATGGAACAAAAAGCAAGAAACAAGCAAATCCTAGCTACAAACATGCAAAATTTACAAAAAACTACATTATATGCACTGCATGGCAAAATGAGAAATTTTTTGAAAATTATGCAAAAATTGCAAGGAAATAGACTACATGATAGGTGTGTGTACAAAGCAAATAAAATATAATCTAGATAGTAGGAGAAATCAAACAAAATTAAATGGCAGGATGAAATGCATAATGAGTGAAATGAGGGCATACCGCCCTACCACCCCAAACTTTTGAATCATGTTGTCCTCAGCATGACACTAAAGTATAGGAGTGATAGCATAGACAATCATGGCTACTGTGGTGGATCTGGTAGTGCTCCTCCCTATGGTGGGGCCTACTGGTAGTCGCTGCCCCAGTAGTTTGCCTATAGAGGTAGGTAGGTCTGTTGGTAACCATACAGTGCATCCCACCAATCTCCCCCCCACTGGGAGTTCCTTTGAATCCATCCATGCCGAAAGCGATATATATGGTTATTCTGATGGTTCATCTATTGATGATCCAACCATAATGTATCATGTATATGTTTAAAACCCTCATGTGCCCTCAGGATACCATGATATGTCCTCTGAATACACTCTAGCTACTCATGTATCATTGACATGTCATAGGCGTTCACTATTGATTATTGTGGCTTTGTCATTTCTGTCTCTCATCTCCACACCACATGAGGATCTTTCTACTCTACTTCTCTCCTACTATCTGTGACTCTCGAAGTCCCTCATGAAGATATGGGTTACTTCTTCCATGTTTCCTTGTGATGCTCCTCCTTCCATCGCCTCAAGGTATCTAAGAATTTTGGAGATAGACCATACTCCTCTAGGAGAGGGGTAGCATGGCAAGGCATCTCAAGTGACACTCCTTCATATAGGGGGTTGACCGGGTAAATGATCTTCCTATCAACAACTAAGATCATGGATGAAGGAATCAAATACTATCCACTAGATTCCCTCCTTCACCCTTAGTATATCCACATACATCATGATCTAGAGATTTGCCAATAGAAGTTACGATTCCTCCCATCACAAAAAGATTTTTACTCTTAGACGGAGTGGTCCTCATATGATCAATAATAAGCACCCCTAGATTAACATGGTTTCCTTGTGAACTCCATCCTGTCACATATATATCTTTCTTGGTACAACTTCCTTGGTTCTCATACTGAGTAAAAAGAGTGTTTGCTAAGACCTTCTACACATATCTCAAGTACGGGTTATGGATCAAGCTGTTTTTTTATTTCCCCACTACAAAGTTCATGTACCTGATGAACATCTCCCACATAGTTGAGTAACTTACGTTGTCCCAGTCCACATTCCCTTAACCAAGTTGGGTTACTGCTTTAGGGATGATGAGGTAATTCTGATTTCCCAATCTGACACTAAGTGCATCGCTTGTCACATTCTTCATTGTAGCGAAGAATTGTTGTGTGGGCTCAACATAAGTTTCCTCAACAGTCGTCAATATATCAAATAAGCTCAATTCACTCATGAATCCCTAAGAGTATGACTATATACCCAAAGCCTCCATTGTCTCTTGGCATGAATAATAGGTGGAAATAACCCTATGTGTCAGGCACTCTAGATGCTTCAGCTTTTTAACCCAACTATTTCTCACAATTGGAGCCTCCTCTTGCTATTTATTTTGCACCTCTTCTTGCTATGCATGCTGACCCTCTTCCTCTTGAACATCATAAATTTTCTCATCCTTGTCATTAAGTAGTATCTGCCTTTAGGCTTGCGGCTGAGGTTGTGGAGCAGCTGAAGACGTCGAAGGTTGGGCTGCTGAAGTAGACAACAGAGGCAATGAAGATGGCGGTGTTGTCCTTGAAGAAACTAATTGCCAGGATGCCACAATCCCTTTGCTTGGTGGCTGAGTTGTGGACTCTTCCACCATGGGATCTAATGATTTTCCCAAGTATGTTGCCAATGTATGAAGTATTTCTTCTTGTGAACCGGACACAGATGGTGGCACCGGAGGAGTGAGAGATGTTTCCAGGGTTGAAGAAGAGTCATTCTTTGGGCGGTGCTGGTAGGAGAGCATATCCTTGGTCCTTGACACCATTTTCTTGGTGATTTTCTTCATTTTGGATGGATTTGGATGAAAAATTGAGAACCTATGTTTTTCGTATCTCTAGACTATTGGGGCGGAATGGAGAAAAAAGAGAAGATTTGGTGGTGGAAATGGGGGGAAAGTAGATGGAGCTAGGGAAAATGTTATGAAAGTGATTTGGGGTGGATTAGAGGTGAAAGGATGGAGAAATCAGGCTTGGGAGTTGTTGGACGGTGCTACACAGTCACCAAAATGTGTGGAACGGTCATGGTTATTGCACAAACTGAAGAACGAAGGTGAGTTGTGATTTTTTGCATCGGGTGTTTAAGTTGTTGGATCCACGACAACACGGTCGTGCTGTGTCACACAACCATGTTGAATGGCCTATAACATGATTGTTTTGAGTCAAAAACCTATTTTGGCTTTGGTTGTCACGCGACCGTGCTGCCTTACACGACCAATATGGGTCTGATTGTCACACGATCGTGCTACCTTGCATGACCATTTTTTGTCTGATTTTCTTATCTTGAATTTCTTTGATTCTTCTGTTGATTTATGTGTATCACGATGGCCATGTTGAGTACTATCGAAGGTCAATTCAACTTGAATCTTATCAAAACATCAAATCTTTGATCAAAAGTAATTTTTCACGAACCCTCTTCCACATTATAGATGATTTTCTTCATTTCATCACTCTTTTCACATGTGCATCTAAAAACCAGATAAAAACTATTAAAATCAAGTGTGTGCATGTTCTCCTAGAAAAGTGTAAAGATAACCAAAAACTATAAAAAATGAAAGGTTGGGTGAAAAATTCCTCAAACCTTAGTGCATTGCCTTCCACTAATGCTAAATGTTATGCCTTCAGTCAGGTTTTTTGATTCTTGAATCATTCATCCATTTGCAATCATCGTGTGTCCACTCCAACAATATATAAACCTCTCATTTGCATTCACCATGTGTTCCTTGTCCCATTAACTACAAACGATATCATCAAGTCTTCCATCTCGATCTCCTTTCAAATGATCAGTCAGACTCTTCAAGTGACCATGCTCAATATCCTCATCTCGGTCTTGCCGGCTTGGGGTCTTGTACATGTTGATCTTTATCTTCATGTCCATGAAAGAGACTGTCTTGTACCACTGCGCACATGTATCTCAGCATTAGCAGTAGATAATAAAGGTCTTCCTAATATGATGGGAATCTTCCTATCCTCTGGGTACATGTCAAGAACAATGAAATCCACTGAGAACACTATTGTCCATTCTTTGTCTATCATCACCAAAGCATCATCCACTCTTCCTCTAGGCACTTTGATGGAGCGATCCTCCAATTGGAGAGTGCAATTATCCAGTTTTAGCTTTCCTAACACCCGCTCAACATAGACACTATATGACATTAAATTCACACTAGATCCCAAATCAATTAGGGATTTGTCTATGCGATATCCCCATATGTAGCTAGGTATGAGTGGGACTTTAGGGTCTTTCCTCTTCAAGGGCAGTGAGTGTTGGATGATAGAGCTCACTTGTTTAGTCAACTTGATTTTTTGTATGCATTCTCTCCATTTACTTCCTCTTTTACAATGCACAAGTTCTTGAGAAACTTGGCACAAGATGGAATATGCTTGATATCATCCAACAATGGAATGTTCACCATGACTTGCAGAAACACCTCTAGGATATCAATGTTGTGCTTTTCCCTCCTTTTTACTTACGAGGCCTCATCCAATTCTTTAGGGAATGGTGGATCACTTGCTTTTGCAACACTTGAATCAACATGATTTCCTTGTGGTATCACATGAGGGACTCTATGAATCACATGTGGAAATGTAGAGCCTAAAACAATAATATAAGGTGGAACACACAGTATCACATGCCCAACACGAGGTGCCACAATATCATCTTCAACAATTTCAATCACAATATCACCCTTGTGCTGCCTTCACCTTGTTTGATCAACATTTCTTTAACTTGTGGGCTATTCAAGAGATCTTCCACTCCTTAGAACTATCACATCACTTTCTTATTCATGGTGGAGAGGGAGCTTGTTGGGGCTATGGAAGAGGTGGAGGTGATACATGGTATTGGAATTGAGGTGAAGGGGAAATTTGAGGTTGGTAGGTGATGTGGTGGGATGGTTGTGGTGAAGGAGGGGGAGGAGGTGTAGGCTTGGGATGGCCTTGGAAATGATAAATGGGCTGAACTTGCAGTGAATGTGGACTATAAAAAACTTGTGAGGAATGCATTGGTCCACTTCTTTCATTGAAGTTCATTATGGGTTTGGAGGACAACTTTGCTTCCACTTGAAGAGCAAGTATTGAAGAGAGTTGCTCCACTTTTTAATCAAGATTTTTCACATTCATTTGCACATCATCAAATCTTTTTAACCTAGAGAGAACTTCCTCCTTAAACCTTGAGCTATATCTTGGAATTTGTTGTTCTAGGTAGCTATAAGGATGGTGTGTCTTCACTTCTTCACCAAAGGATTCAACAAAATTGACCGAGTGACAAGGAACACTTCTCAGTTTGTTCTTCATAAAGCTTTACATTTCTTCAAGAATCTTCATCATTTGTGGGTTTGAATCACTATGATCTGGAGATGTCACACCAAAGGGGTGGTCATTGTCCGTAACCATGCTAGAAGCTCAAATATTTGAACTTTCTACCAAATGCTCAAACAAGGGCCATGTCTCCTCACATGGCTTAGCCATAAAATCTCCTCCACAAGAAGAATCCATTGTAGCTTGACTCACTTGAGATAGATTTGAGTAAAAGGACTGAATTATCTACAATAAAGGGATCTCATGGTGTGGTCACTCACAACATCTTTTGAAATCTCTCCCAAGCATCATAGAACCGCTCATTACCCACTTGATTGAAGCTCACTATGGCATGCCACATTTGTGTTAACCTTGCAATTGAGTAGAATTTCCTTAAGAAGGCATTATTCATCTTTTCCCAACTCATGATATCCCCTCTCAAATCATAACAATCTTTGGCTTTGTCTTTAAGGGAGAATGAAAACAATGTCAACCTGATTGAGTCATCACAGGCTATCAACGTCTTGAATATATAGCATACTTCAATAAAGGAGGCCAAGTGCTTGTCTGGGTTCTCACTCTCTGAGTCGTAGAAGGTGACAGGAGCCCAAGAAAACCTAGAGGGATGGAGAACTAATACCCTAGCATTTGATCAATTCTATCAGCAATTGATGATATGTAGTTTCTAGGCATGAAGTACTCTTGGAGTGGCTTGTGACGTGCATTTTGGCCTTCCATTTTATCTTCCTCGGGTTGCTCTCACATGCACAAGGCACAACCAAACAAAAGAGGACAAGTTATCAAGCCAATATACACAAGGAGTATGAAGAATACATAATAGCAATGATGAGGGTAGTAGGAAAAGATCAAAACAAAACTAACTAACTATGTCGATCGCCTTTCTCCCTGGCAACAATGCCAGAAAGCTTGATGTGTCTTTCCTAACCCCGAGGTATACACACCTAAATCAATTGAATCTTGATTAAATGTGCATACTTGAAGGGCTCAAAACACTTGGGGTCTTTCAAATTTAGAAAGTCTTGATAGGACCGCTCACATAAACTAACAAACTTCACCCCCAAGCACACAGGGTCGTGTTATAGTATTGGGAAGTGGCAAGTTAGGGGTCAAATTCAAGAAGGGGACACTAGAGCTAGGTTAGTTTTAGCTAAGTTCCTACTACAAATTCTAGGATTTAAGGATTTATGGTTGATTTGTTGATTACATGAATGGTGAACAAGAAATTAAAGGAGAAAAAATAAGATCAAAACCTAAATTAACCATTAACAATTAGTTCTATTGAGCAAGAAAAATGACAATCTAAGAAAAAAAAGGCAAAAAGGATAAAATTATACTAAGGCAAGTAAGAAGAGATCTACACTACACTAAGCTAGCAAACTCGGAAAAATATAAATTAAAGACCTAAACTAGAAATATCAAACCAAGAACAAGGCAATGAACTAATTAAGCAATTAAAGAGATAAGCAAGTAAAGACTAGCTAAATAAGAAGGCAAATTAAAATTTTAATACAATTAAGAGAATTGTGGGATATTTGGGTGAATGAACTTGTAAATTGTATTGGGGGTGATAACATGTTAACATTACTCTTCCATTTAGATCACCAAACCAAACTACAAGTTAGATGCTAATGAATTGCCCTAAGCTACTAATTGTAGTTTGTGCTTGAAATCATCTAGGATTCTAGGAGATGCTCATCTAGGTTTGTGCTTCAAATCTTTGGCTTTGTCTTTATGGGAAATGAGATAAAAATCACAATGTTTACAAATCACTTTTCCCCAACATGGTATTAAAGTAACATTTTTAGCCTCAAACAGCCCACATAAGGGGCCTAGCTACTCATAGAACAAGAAAATACAAAAAGCAAGGAGAAAGAGGTAAAAGTAGCCATGAAGCTTGGTGTAGATGAAGGAATCCTCCTCTTTAGCAGCTGCAAGGGCGTGCTAATTCTTTCTCCAAGGTGGAATGACATGGAATGATGGCAGGAAGTGGTCAAAACCCTAAGAAATTAGGGTTTTGGTGGCGGAAAAGGTGAAATGAAGTGGAATGGAGGTGGAAATGGATATGGGGAAAAATTGGGAGCTAAGAGGTGGTAGAAGGTATCTAAGGTGGCATGTCTCAAGATCTAGTAGCCACCTATGTATATTTAGGTGGTGGGAAAGCACTAGGTCAAGTGGGGGTAAAATGGGTAATGCAATGCAAAAAAATGGGTAGAATTGTAAGTACCATGACCGTGTTGGGAAGTACAACCATGGTGGGTAATGAGTAGCATGACAGTGTTGGAGTGGAACAACCGAGGTGAAAAATGGGAAAAGGTTACATGTTGATTTTGGGTTTTGAATTTCTGGTGGCACGGTGGTGGCGGTCACCATGGCCGTGTTGGGTCACTGGTTGCACGAGATTGGCGGTCACCACGACCATTGTGGGCATAGCAAGCACTTCCCATTTTGCTGAGAATGACTGTTTTGAGTCTAAAAAACATGACCCTTCTATTTTTCACAACTTTGCTGTCTAGCACGACCACAGTGTTGAACTTGATCTTCACTTCTTGAATTGTTGTCATCTCAGTGATTTTTTATTGGATCAACACGGTCGTTCCTTGGTACCAGGGCCATGTTGGGATCTTCACTTGCACTTTGAGCTTCAACTTTGGATTTCAATGGTTGTATTTGCTTTACTCGAGTCTTGGATGCTAGTGTAGGTTGGGGAAGCTCTTGAACCTTCCTTGGACCCCTCTGGGACCACCCTCCTCTCCTGTTCATCCAAATGTGGTCTAAGTACTTGAAAAACACACAAAGAATGTACATAAGTGCATTTGATGATAAAACACATATTGAGAGAAATAACATGTAATATAACCAGTTTAGATGTGATTAAAGTGCATTAAAACACAAGATGAAGCCCCAAAACTGGGTTGTATCAATATGAGATTGGTGGATCCACTTGAAGGGATAAACCCATAGGGCGCAATTGGGTCTTCAAGAAGAAGACTGAAATGGATGGTAGTTATGAACCTATGAGGGCATATTGGTTGTAAAGGGCTTCAAACAAGTTCAAGATGTTGAACATGATGAAATCTTTCACCAATTTCCATGATGAAATCCATTAGGATCATGCTTTCCATTACAACTTAGCATGGTTGTGAGATTTGGAAAACAAAAGTTAAAATAACATTCCTTAATAGAAGTGTCATAGAGGATGTGTATGTGACACAACCTAAAGGTTTTGTAAATCTAATTATTTTAAATAAAGTCTGTAAGCTACAAAGGTCAATTTGTGGATTGAAGTAAGCATCTCAGAGATGGAATATTCAATTAGACAAGATATTCAAAGGGTTTGACTTTACTCGAAATGAAGATGAAATCCATGATTACAAAGGGTTAATGGGAGCATATTTATATTCCACATAATGATGGGGAATGACGTCCTTATCCTACAAATATTAAAGAATTGACTGGGAAGTACCTTCTCTATGGAGAACTTAGGGTAAGCATCCTATATCTAAGGGATCACGATCTATAGAGATAGATCTAAAAATATTTGTGACCTAAGTAAGAGCACATACATCGACAAGATGTTGAAGGGGTTCAGCATGCATGACTCAATGAGAGAAAATTTGTCCACATTCCATGTAATTTGTCTCTCAATAGCCTAAGTCCTAGTTCTTGTGAAGAATGGGAAAATGAATCATCTAGTTGTCTCTTATGCATTAGACATGACGAGAGGATATCAGTCAGATTCCAATAGAAGGTCATTGGATTGCCATGAAGAACATCCTTGAGTACTTGAGAAGCACTAAGGATCATTTTTTATTTATGGTAATAAGGAAGAGTTTGGTGTAAAGGGTTACTCAATGCAATATTCTAAATTGACAAAGAAGGTTAACAATCACAATCTAAATTTCTATTTGACTTAAAATAGAACTGTCAGCTGGAAAAGTTTAGAGCAAGAGACAACTATTAATTCTAGAATAGGAGTTGAGTACCTTGTTGTTATGGACATAATAGAGGATACTGTATGGATCAAGAAGGTCATTTACTTTAACTTGTGGGAGTTTCCAACCATTGATGACATACTACTGTGACAAAATGGAACTGGAAAGGCAAGGAATCATAGATAGCATACTATGACATTTATATCTCATATAAGAGATCGTGCGATGAGGAAATGTGACCACTTGAATAGTATCGACTCAAAGCAAATGTTGCTAACCCTCTACCAAAGCACTTGTGTAGAAGAAACATGATGGACATGTCAAGATCACTTGGAATAAGATACGTAGGTGATTGGCTCTAAGTGTAAGTGGGACTTTGTTGGTATGTATGCCAAAAGATCCAATCATATTATGATTGCAATAGGGCATTAGATACCTAATTTAATAATAATAAAGGTAAATTTGTCTATTATGTTTGTCTCAATCATAAGATGATTACCAAAACATAATAGATGTCCAAAGAATGATCTTTCTTGATGACATATGTCTTCAGGTTGAGGACTTAAACAATGAAATCATATGTATGGTAAGAGCACATACATTCTAGTTATGTCCCTAGTCAAATATTATTGCAGAAGAAAAATAGACAACAATGATACATAAGACTAGAGTGTGTGTTGGTTGATGAAAAAAAATCTCACAGAGATGATATGTAATACCAAGCCAAACACATAGGTACTTGTTAGAGAATAATGTACTGGACATACCCACCTTGAGAGTGATACATGGATACTATGGGATGGTAGTCAAAATTGCATCTCATAGTGATATTAGACCTAAAGTCATTACACTCATCATGTGTGGTTCAATGTATTTTGACACCATCCAACATGACCTTGAATAAGGGTTACCATAAAGGTGGTGCTCGAGTACATTGTGTCGCATGGGGATTGATTGTGAGTGATGTAGATGGGATTTATCCCTCCTATAAGAGATTGATATCCAGGACACTTGATAAGAGAGACTGAGAAAAGTATGTCCATGGTCATGTGACTCAATATGTGATACATGATATCACATGAATCTCATACAGTCTGCTCTAGTTCAAGGAACATGAGTTGAACCTTGAAGAGGATGAAAATTCCATGCCTTGAGTTCAATTTGAATATCAGAGACAAAAGAACTATACTATCACTAAGATTGTAGGTTGAAGTTGTTCTCTAAATTTCCAATTACTTGGGTGGAAATGATGTCAAGTTATTCAGAAGACACAACAATAAGATCTTACAATTGTTGTCCTCTCATAGTTGTGGTAACGTGAGAGGCTGAGCAAGTCTTACCCGTAAAAGGGAGATACAACAAGGGAGATCAAGTCAACTCTAGCATGTTGATGTTAGAAGGGAAAACTCCTTCTTATTTATCTAGAAGTGCAATGTGGAGTTCCTAGTGGTTCACATGGACTACGTGGAGCCTAGGAGGTCATTTCCACCATGCTAGGAAGACAACAACCACCGCCCCATGACATTGCACTAGAAGGTCATCACTGACAGTAGTCCGTGTGCATCTTGCGAAGAGTGCACACCACCAAGTAAGAGTAGTTGCTGGACTTGCTCCTACCAGATATACCTCTTGCTACCCTCTTTCCTAGATATATCATTTTTATTCGAGCTTTTGGAGAAGAATAGGGGCAAAAGTTTTTGTTACCACTGCCTTCTCTTCCACCCCTATTCCCCAATAGTGGTATCAGAGCCACCTCAATTTATGATGTATTTGGATTTAATTCAATATGATCAGATTTATTTTTTTGCAAACAATATGAATATTAAAAATGATTAATATGAATATCTAATTAAATACCACACATGATTCTAATATATATATATATATATATAAATGATATGATATATATGCAATCTATACTCGTCACCCTGAAAGTGCTTTGATGATGGATTTATGCGAGGTTATCACCAAAACCTCTATGGATGTGTGTGCATGGTTGTTTGGTTTTCTTTCCAGTTGTTACTCACTTTGGATACTGAGCCACTCCCCTCCTTTACAATTGTAAATTAATTATATTCCTATATTTCCCTCTAATGTAACTTGGGGTTTTCCCTTTTACCATATAATATGGAATATGGTAGTTTTAATTTCTATTTTGGAAAGAGAATATGTTCTGCATGACTTGAGTCAATTGAATGGAGGGTCGAGGAGGACAACACATAGGAGGATACAATCAATCGACATGATGACCATTTGATCAACTGAAGGGTTCAGACGACCGATCATGCCATCACAAGTTATCCAGTACAGGTTGCTACATGAGATGTATGGCCTTAAGTGGCTAAAGAGTGCATTCTTTCTCCTACATTTGATAAATGCATGGCATTTAGATAGCCACTCCATTACAAGGATGACTTCAAAGTCTATCATGTCTAGAAAAGTAAATTTGATTGGGATTTCCCTCCTCAGAAATAGATATGATTATAGGATAAATATTGTGATAAGTAGTTTGGAACTGACCACTAGGGGTGTTTACACCAGCTATATATTGAAAATAATGTGATTCTAATTTAGGGTTCTTTCTAAATCTTTACATACATATATAAGCGTCATACCAGAATAGATTTATCATGACTTTTCTCCTTTTAAGAGTGCTCTCTCCTGTGGTCAGATTCAAAGAATCATAATTCAACATACAAGTTATTCCTACAAGATGAGAAACTACCTAGAATTTCTCGATGTTAGGGCGGAAGATCTAGGGTTTTATGAAGATATTGATATTGATTATTTCTTGGCTTTGAAACCATTTCATGTGATTACCAAGTATAGAAACTACATGTTCATATCTTATTATCTAGATTCTTATAGAACTTACATGTTATAGGAATGAGTACCATTGAACATAGCTATAGTTGGAATAAAGCTAGTGACATTGAATTATTAGTTGGAATAAAGGTTCATAAATTTAGGGTTTCTAAGTGTCAATTAGGTTGTGAACATGGTTTATTTAAAAAAATATTATAAATATACAATCATGACACATAATTATTCAAAAGAAATATAAACTTAATTAGGATTGAACTTTTTCAAGATAACTGTTCGACCTAATAAGCTCTCTTGAGGACCTTTCTACTACTCAAGTTGATTGGTGGTATTTATTCCTACATCTTCACTAGGATGTCCTTTCTAGACACCTCAGTTGATATCCCACTTGTATGGTGATTCCCTATCATCAAAATAGTGATCGTGCTATATTATACAAAACATAGGGTTCAAAATATAAACTAACAAAACTATATTTTTTTGTCCCAAACGTTACCTATTTTATATTTATAGTACAATATGTCTTTATTAAACACCAATTCAAGTTTTGAAAACCTTTGAGCCATTACCTATTTTCTACAAGTATTCCATAATCTCAAATAATGTAAAAAATAAATAGCAAGATAAAATCAATTAGATATCTATCTCTTACAATTTGATAGAGTGAGGAGTTAAAATCATAAATATTACAATTTGCCCAAAAATTTTCAAAATCTAGATCTATTTGTATAATCTAACAGAGAAAAATAGAATCATTAATCATATACCCCAAAAATAGAGATATTACAAAATAAATTAGATGTTGAAAAATAGATTTTATATCTAATATTAGATATCATTTTACTTTAAATGAAATAAAGCATTCATGCTTTAACAAGGTTCTCAAGTTTTTTATAATTTTCAAGTTAATCCTATACATGAAAATAGAAAAGGAAGAAACATATGGTTTTGTTGATCTTTACAAGATGGTTTGCTCAATTACATGACATGTCAAATGTTTCCAGTTGGATATATGTCCTAGATATACATGACATTTCATGAGGGAAATATAACTTGTCAACATCAATGAAGATTATGATGTTGACATAACGTGTCATGTAGGTACACTACTATAGATAACTCATCTATTGTGCATCAGACATTGTGTGTCAATATCAATACAAAATGTGTTGGACAAAAAACATAGACCATGGTCTAGCTTGTTTAGAATGTGATTGGGACAAATCCAGGAGGCTCAATTTTTCATGGAAATGTGTGCTCAACTTCTTGGTGAAACCGTGAAAGAAAGATATGATGAAGTGGTGGAAATGATGTGTATTTTGGGGGTGGCCGTTAGAGATGGAAACTATTTTAATGGTGAAATTAGATGGGTGGAAATGGGAACTTAAGCTCAAATCTTTCTTTCTAGAGATGGAAAGAAGCTTTAGGCATGTGCATGAGGTTTCAAGGAGGTGTGTGTATGTATAGTGTTTCTCATTGGATTAGCTAGGAAGGAAGAGATATGAGGATATTGAGGGAGGTCTAGTCTTATACTTATGTCCTATAATGTGTCCATCTAGGTGGGTGACTTAAATAAAGAGTTAAATGGATATATGACTCATGATTTTATAGAGAAACATGGCAGAAAATGCTCACCTATTTTCTCATTGATCACTATACTTGGAGCATGCTGCCACATGGTTTGACAAAGGGCTACATGGGTCTATTGAGGATATTGTTGTAGATGTCCTTTTTTGACGACCTTCAATGATGGGTGACGTCCTTGCCAATTTGACTCATTGGCTTGGGTCTATATTTGTCTATTGAGACTTCTTCATATGATTTTGTTCTATCCAAAGCCCAATTTTAGGTGCTCCAATATCATATTTTATGAGACAGTGGGATACACAGTATGGACACTAATTTTCAATATGCTTTAGATTGTCTACGTGTCACAATTCCATCTCTTGGTCTTACCTGTTTTGCTAACAAGGACACCATCCCCCCTAAAGCCCAGAATGCTTTGGTGAGTTCCCTTTTTAGCAAAATTGTTAAGGACATGGAGGTTGAGTTCGACATGAAAGTTAGACAAAAAGCAATTTTTTATGTTTACAAGATGAGCATGCTCAAGATTTTCTTATTGCTATTCACATTGACGACCTTGGATTGCATATTTCACCAGCAGAGTATCGTACAATTCTCAAATATCATCTTATGATTCCTCTATTCCCAACTGATGAAGTATGTTTAGTTTGTCACAAATCCTACTTAGATACTTTTGAGGAGCACATAGTTCATAGGGAACTCCCAGGTTTCAAATACAAACATGATCTTGTCAGGGATGTTCTTTATGATGTACTTAGACACACTGGAGTTGCTTCTAAGAAAGAAGCACATGTGAATTTTTTTTCTGATCCATAAGAGGGGAGATCAACACTAAGACTAGTAGATTTTTTAATATTTGGATGGGCTGGAGGGAAATATGCATGTGTTGATTTAATAGGAGTTTTTCTGCTGGTGGGCCTGAAATGGGGTGATTTTGTTGAAAGACATGTTGCCCAGAATGCTACCTCAGCTAAAGTGGTAAAGCATGAGAAAGCCTATATTGACAATCAACATGTTTTTATCCCTTTCAGTTTTGATATTTTTGGGTTCTTGGCTCCTGAGATGGTGGAGCTCCTTAAGAGGGTGCATAATATTATGCATAGTAATGTTATGACCCCAAGGTCTATGTATGTACTGTTTCATAGGATTGGATTTTCCATCCAAAAAGGATTCACGCTACAACTTGTTTCCTATCTCCCATCTATCTCTTTGTAATTTCATATGTGATCACTATACAACTGACTATCCCAAGGAGAAATATGAATCCTATCCATTAGATCTAACCATAGACACATGGATGCTTTATGAACTCCCCATAGTCATTAGTCTAGAGGCCTTTTGTAGGGTGCCACAATACTCCAAATGAGTTGAAATTAGGATCATGCACGTTATGAATTGTCTACTATATTTTTTACACCATAAATTTCAGTTTTACTAGACCAAATTATTTTTAGTTATATTTATAATAGAAAAAATATCTCAAGATCTAAAGACTTTTTGTTATGACTCCAAAGTCACTTGTTCACAAAATAATTTTTTAATCATCATGTAGTTTTTGATCAAATTGTTAACGAATGAAAAAACTAATCTTCAAGAAATAATAATCCAACAAATAATATGATAATATTTCAAAAGAGAAACTTCTAGATAATTCTATACGATCTTTTAAAAATGAAAATAATATTCTTATAAGTGAAAACTGATTTCAATAGTAAAATAAGGTTAAAATAGGATGTGTGCCTCATGAACCAAAAATAGGTGTGTTATAGTAAACATTATCTTACATTCTATTCATGGGTACTCAGCATAAATACACATTAAATATCACAATTATTTCTTATCTAGAATATTGTAATTGACTGAATACACAAGCTCATTCCTCACACTTGGTGAAATCACTTACTCGTTATTATGTGACCACCCTAGAAATGAGGGTACCCACCACATGAGAATTCTCACTCTCCCATGGAAAATCATAAGGTTATGATCTCAAGAACCTTGTCAAGACACATATGTCTGTTGTAATAGAACCCAATTTAGTTTCCCATATAGTAGATTACATGAAAGATCTATGGTGCTCAATGCACTCTGTAATTGTGATGAATCATGGTTCCCCTTTATTGTTATCCAAACTCCACATATTTTAGAACATACACAATAGAAGGAACAATTATCTAATTAATCAAAATCAATTATCAAGTACCAACTTATATCTTATTAATCAACACTATAATGAGATATAATATCACAACATGACTATATTAAATATCATGCATATTCACATCTTTTTAAATAATATACAATATATTCACATCAATGTATCCTCTTAGATTGTACTACTCAATTGATCATCAACGGGTTTCATGGCACATTTACACTTAAAATGTCAAGAAATTGCACTAATTAAAGTTTATCATCCTTTCATCACTATATCATCATGTTGAGTTCATGATTGATCTACATTCCCTATACAAAAGCGTTCACTCAAGGATTTACCCTAAGCATGGCTTAAAATTTATTCTTTTAATATGTTCCTTCTTAATACCAATTTACATGATTATCATAAAATCATATCATAGGTTTGTATTTATGCATATGCATTAAAAATGATTTTATACTTTGATCCTTTCATTACTTGATATCTTAACAATTCTCATTACAAAATAAAGGCTTCTTCTAATTAAGAAACTAGTAGTCGTACTTCAACATATTCAAGAATTATCATTCATGGAATGGAAGTAAACTCATTCAAATCATCATTTGAGACTATTTAAATTGTAAAGGTGTGTATTTAAAGTCATATACCAAGGACTAAGGCTAAAAACTATGCAAAAAATGTGAAGACACGTTTATGATTGACATGAAAACAATAACATATACACTCAAAACATGATTATGATATCATTCAAATAAGGTATCCTATTTATAACTAGAGTAAAATATCTTTTATTGACTCTAAGATTTTTTTGATGATGCTCAATCATTATTCTTGTGTTTGATTAAAACATCATATGTATATATATATATAACTCTCCTAGTGACTATACAAGTTTATGGAAACATTTTGCTTCCAAAATCATAATAGTTTTTAGGGACCTACGCCTGTTCACTAACAACCATCCATGGGTTTCTACTATTAACCAAGCCGCTAGACACCTCTCATTAGGGACTTTTAACTTCAAGTTAGTACAACATAACTTGACATCTGTAGAGACTATGTTCCTCACTGAAGAAAGACTAACTCCTAGCTATTATCTATATAAGAGAACAAAAATGCAACAAAAACTAAGGTCAAATCAATCATGACCTACCTTGAGTCACCGTAGACCCATAAACCTCTCTCATTATTAAGCCTTTAAGTAATTTCTAAGCAATACCTTAAAAATGACCAACATCCTGCCATATTTATGATTGTAAATGATCAATCTCTTTAAAGCTTAATACTGCTATAATTGATATCAATTGCTCAAAAGTATATATGCAATTATATCAATGCTTTAGATTGTTTCTTTGAAGTACTCATTCACTGAGCGAGTAGGCTTACCCCTTTACTAACAATTTTTAGGGATATCACATGGACTTAAAGAAGGTCATTGCATCAGAGTAGGCCTGACACAAGAGTTAAGTCTGGGTATAGTTAAGTTCAGTCGGTCCTTGTCACTCTAGGTCCTTGTAAAGAAATAAGAGAGAGCTATAAATGATGATGTTAAACATTATTCCTCTTTAGCAATATATGTGAATCAGCAAGTCTTATGTGCTTAAAATTATGAGAAACATAATGAATGTTCATACATGCATTTTGTTGGTATGTATTCCCATAGAGAAAGTCATGTGATGATTGTAATGGAATACTTTATAAATGATTTGAATAATAATAAAGGCAATTTCCGATCTATATGTTTTAACTGTTTCTGAGATGATAGTGTAACATGATAGATGTCTAAAGAATTGTTTACTCGATGATGTATGCTTTTAGGTTAAGGACCTAAACGATGAAATCATACATATGTTAAGATTATACATTCTTGTTTAGTCCCTATTCGGTTGTTATTGTGGAAATAACCATAGACATCAATAACACTAAAGACTAGATTGTGTGTTGGTTGATGACAGAATCTCATTAGTCATGATATAGTGATATCAAACCAAGAACATAGGTACTTGTTAGAGAACAAGTGTACCAGACAGACACACCGCGAGAGTGACACATAGAATCATGATTTGGTAGTCACAGTAAGCTCTCACAGTGACGGTGGTGAGTGTGATTCTTTGACCTGAAATCACTACACTCAACACATGTTGTTGGGTACACTTTGACATCATCAAACGCAATCTTGAAACATGGGTTGTTATAAAGGTGATGATTGGGTGACTTTGACACATGGGGCTTTTGAGGGGTGAGTGATAGATATGGGATTTGTCCTTCCTAACGGAGTTTGATGTCCATGGACATTTGATGAGTAGGATTGAGAAAGGCATGCGCATGCATGTGTGAATCAATATATGATATTGATGTCACACACATCTCACCCAGTATGCTCTGAGATCAAGGAAATGGTAACGTTGAAAGGATGACTGTACCATGCCTTGAGTTCATTTAGTGACAAAGGAATTATACATTCGCGGTAACACCATTCACAGATTGTAGGATTGACAGTTGTTCTCCAACTTTCTATTTCACTTGGGTAGCACTGATGTGCGACTAGGCACCGCTCTTTGCTTGTGAACTCATAAATGTTATGGACTTTCACTGCCAACGTGAAATGGGCCTATAGGGTCACACACATAGGATTTAACCTGGAAGAGGAGTTTATCCACAAATGATGTTTAGATTGATTACTAAAGGAGTTTAGTAGTTCAATTAAACACTCAATCAATGGATAGCTCAATATCATAGTGTTCAAGGTGTTGCACCGATTGATTAGAGTATCGGATTGATTGAAACTGCAATTGACTGATTTTGCACAGTCTGCACTCCCAACCGATCGGCTCATGAGATGAACCGATCGGCTCATCTTGGTGAACCGATCGGCTCATGTGATGAACTGATCAGCTCAGGACAGGTTGAGACAACCGATTCAAGGGTTGAACTGATCGGCTCAACAGGTCCAAACGAGCAAGTTGGGAAAGTCAGGTTGGTGAGAAATTTCTTTCGTTTCACTTGTCCAATTTGATTGGAACAAGGATTGGTATTTGGATCCATTCAAAACAAAAGAGTAAAAGTCAATCGGGAACTGACCAAGGAAGTGAACTGATCATTTTAGAAGTGAACCGATCGGCTCAGGTGCCCCAACCGATCGGTTCAGATGTGAACCGATCGGCTTAGGTCCCCAATCGATCGGTTCATGCTTGAAACGATCGGTTCAGCTGGTGTAGTTAGTTGTTTTGTGGAAAATCTCGAATCGTTCTACTCCTTTAATCCCGCATTGCCCAGGGTAGAGAACCCTATCCCATGACCCTCTTATTTATATAGGGGTATTGGGGGCTTCTCTGACAGCACAACTCAGAACACCAGTTGCTCTGCAAAGTTGTCGTTCACTCTGGTTGTGGTAACCGAGAAAGCCCGAGCAAGTGCTACCTGATAAGGGAGGCACAGTAAGGGAAAGACAACTACAGAAAAGCGACCAGTGGTAGGAGAGTGTGTCGGTGACTAGTTCATTGACAGGAGGGTACGACTCCTTCCGGTGCCTCGTGGGACAAGGCGATTCAAGTTCTAGGCAGTCTGTGTGGAAGACTACAGAGGCGGGAGATTTCTGTCGCTCGGAGGACAGTTGTCAATCCCGACAGTCCCTGTGAGACCATAAGCTGCACAGACATTGTCCAAGACCAGAGGTGAAGACCACGCAAGCCGCGAGGTAACGTCGTCGAGCAAGCCTCGAGACAAGGTATGTCTCTACAAACCATCCTTCCTATTATATAGACATTGATGTGATTCCTTGAGATTGGGTTCGGGAGAAGAAATTTTTTTGTTTCTACTGCCTTCTCTGTCTCCCCTAAAACCCAACAGTGGTATCAGAGCCACGTCAACTGCTCTATACTTTAGGATTATCGATGTGATCAATTTTGGTTTGTCGCCTTTATTTATTGCATATGATGCAAATAAAATTGGCTTTATGCATGTCCAATCCTAAATCCACAAATCCCAATATACATATATGATATGTAATATGAACGCACTCGATGCGCGTCGCCCTTAAATGAGTTTTATGGTGGATGTATAACATAGTTATGGCCAATAAACCTTATGTATGTGTGCTTGGTTGAATGTGGTTGCTTGCATCTCAGTCTGCGCACCAATTCCCTATCTCTTATTCCTGATGTAACTCGAGATTTCTTTCCTACCTTTGCTCCCCCCAAATGAAACTTGGGGTTTCTCAATACAAATGTAAAATAGGATAGATTTTTTGTTTCCTATTATGTCAAAGAATGGCAGACAACCTGACGATGACTGAGACGATCGATTCAAGGCGTGAAGCGATCGGTTGGCATTCCAGACGACCAGTTCGAGGAGCGAGATGAGCGGGTGGTAGCCATGAGGAGATGCATGATGACCAGGAAAACCGATTGGTTGGAGGAGCCAACTGATCGGGTGGTGGCACCCAGATGACTGGCCAGGGCGAGCAGGTCATTCATGTGATGAGTTGATCAACTTGGATGGATATAGCACTTCATCATGGATAGGTTGCATGTGATGTGGACCTAGATGACCTTGATTCCTCTTGGCTCGAGGAATCACATTAGGATTGCCATAATCATTGATTTTATCATTTCGCATGTTTTCTGTGGGATATAGCATGTATATGATACTTACTATATTGTGGTGATTGGATATGTATATGTACCTATAAAAGCCAAATCCCTAATCTAAATATTAAGTCTTTCACATCTTCCATTAGAGACACACATGAAAAACTTGATCGACTAAGCATAGGTTACGCCAAAGCATGGCGCGCCGTCTATTTCGCAGAAGTGTGAAGGGTAAACATGTAGGTTCTGCCAAAGCAGGTGTGGCAACACATCCCATTATCATACAGATAACGAGGTGTTACGCGAAAATGTGCGGAAATCACCATAACCACAGATTATCGAAAATACGGGTTAATTAAAACCGATTGCGGAAAATTGATAAACTGTGAAGCTATTACTTTCCAGTCCTCATCCTGCAAGGAAACATGTCACATATATACATACACGAGATCTGATATGTGTTCACAGCTTAAAGAAATAGCTATCTATCCTTCACATGAGTTCACCACCTGTTCATATACATAAAGGATCACATCTGGCCAACAGCAGGATATACAACATTATCGATCGTTCATCGTGAAACAACGTCAAAACACTGCCAAGGACCTGAGAGTACAGGGATGACTCTAGACTCTACTACAAAACATCCAAAACAGCAGCATATCCATCGCTTGCCTTCTACTGCTCATCAAGCTGCTCGGCCGCAACACCACGACCACGACCACGTCTAGCTCGACAACCTAAAAAGGGTATAAACCAGTGGGGTGAGACAATTGAACAATTGTCCCAGCGGGAAATATAACTCCCCACCGCAACCACAGAACCTTAGCAAGATAAACTATAACAGCAGATAACTAATAACAAGTATAAAAAGAGCAGTTTATATGAAGCAAAGCATTTCCTACCGACAAGCTTACCAGCTGTACAAAAGTGTATAATCAAGTATCTCTCAATGGAACATGATTGACAAGATACGATATATCACTATGTAACATGATTATCAGAACAAGATATAATGTTACATAACCTGATTAGCAAGATGGGACATATTACCACATACCTGATGAATATAGAAGTAACTGCAAGATATAACAGAATTAACTACACAAACAAGGCCTCAACCAATGTTTTGTGTTTATCTTAAGTAGTAAATACTAACGGCTGTGTTACGTATTATTATGCCCTGAGGATTTGAACCGTACCGTTCAAATCCAACCTTCAGTTACGAAACCCAAGTTGGTGCCATACAAGGTCAATGGAAGAGCTGGACTCCATGACCTCCCACCTCGTGGTCAGTACACGAGCACAACACAAGCAGGACCGCAGTCACATGCTGAAGTGGTCTTAGCCACAGGGTCAGCTCCATAGGCTACCCTCACTCTAGCCCACCTTGGTACAGGTCTCGGCGCTAGTAAAACTGAGCCACGGGCCTGTTCACCGTGCTCTGATCCATGAATTCATTCATGCTCCTCATATTACACATATCCTGAGCTATGGGCCTATTTGCCATGCTCTTCATATGTATCTGAGTCTGCAACCGAAGGTACACTCTTACCTCCTAATTTTAAGGCTAGGAGCAACCTACACATATTCAACAATATGTGCTTCCAGGTTAACCTGTAGGAGAACCTGTTTCACCATCACCAAGTCCTGACGATGATGGATCTATGGTCAGGGCAAACTACATGATGTGATTCCACTGTAATTATTTAGTATCTTTTAGATGGATTGCAAGATTCAACCAAGTTGTATAACATGCAAGATATAACAGAAAGTAAATAAACTCAACATTATATTATTATTATGAAACACATCATCATGATCCACCTCAAGGATTCAACATCACATGTTACCACTTGGCCTCTTGCCAACCATCCAGATCCATCTCAAGGATCATCACATACCATGGGATCTCATTCCCTCATCATGTAATGTCAATGCCTCTTCAAGGCTCACATCAACATCATGGGACAAACACACCATATAATCTCATCAACCAGAGTAATTATCAAGTGATGTTACTCATCACATATGTCTCATAGCCCTTTCATGGCTAATCATCACCGCATGGTTAGGATACACAATAATCATAAGGAATATGCTTACTATCATGAAATGCCATTCAAGATACTCTACTTATCATTCTTACACTATTTGGTGATCAAGTGTATAAAGTACATCATTAAAAAAACCATATCCATACTTATCCTCATCTCAGAATTATACAAATAATCAAGATGTTCACATCAAGTAAGCAGTCATGTTGATATACAGAACCAGTACTATTGTTACTACTAACATTATTGTCACTATCCACTAACATCATTATTATCATACAAACTACTAGTGTGACTACCACCATTCTCCTTATTATATAAGCAGAAGGATTATTTCATGTACATCACTACCACTACCTTCCTTATCATCATCACTACTACCAATATTACCATCACTACTATTATCAGCATCATTACTATCATTATCGTTGTTATTGTTGCAAGGAATCACTATCGTTATTTATGCATAAGCAATTACTTCCGCATACCAGGGACCATTACTGAAAGATAACAAGACTCTCACCACTACTCATCACAACCCTCACTATTACTCAGCTCACAATGGCTAGCATAAGGAAATGCACCAACGTTGCATTGCTACAACCATAACCATCCCGCGCGACGCAGCGCCACAGGAGTAACGCGCGTCAGGGGTGTCGGGCATCCATGCATATTGGGCAACGCCCGTTGCACCTCCTGCCGACCGACACTCAAGGGGGGTGTGACGCCTGTCACACTCCAACCTCGACGCCCGTCACAAGCTAGCCATAACGCCTGATCTACTTGCTAGTCATAACGACCAGGTTACTATACTTGTAACAACCAGGAGAGAGAGAGAAGAACTTCCACATAACGTGCCACAAACTAACCAAGGCCTAACGGCCGACACACACCAAAGCCAAGGGTGTGACGCCCGTCACAACCCAGCCCTATCGGCCGTCACACACCAAAGGTTGTCGCCCATCACACTCCTATATCGTCCATCAAGGCTATCGGCCAACATGCCACTCTTTGTCTATCGTCCAACCCAAGCACACATGCCATACATGGCCCTATCGTCCACCACAAGGATCACCATGTCACTCAGGTCTATCGTCCATCATAAAGACAAGGGTATCTCTCGTTACAAGAAGGACCATATCGCCCAACGGGGTCACCATATCGGCCAACACTTCTTCTAGATTAACCTATCACCCATCACAAGGGAACAGATATCGCCTAACACCAAGAACACTCACCATGTCATCCATCACAAGACACTCATATTGTCCAACACACCAAAACAAGGGAGGGTATCGCCCATCACAGGTCATCTTCTACCTCCTGCACATGGAGGCTCAAACCCTAGAGAGCAAGGTACACTAGGTCACAAGAAACCCTAAGGAGGATCGGCCACTAAAGGTACAAAGCAAGGATCTAACTACTAACATATGAATAAGAACATAACATGAGGTAATGGAGTTAGGGTTAGAAGTTATGCAACCCGCCTTAAGCTCCAAGCTCCAAGGAAGAAGAATAACTCCAAGGTCCAAGGGATATCGTCCACCAAAGCTCCTCCAAGGGGGTGTATCGGCCACCACTGCTACTCCAGGAGAGTGTATCGGCCAACACAAGCAAAGAAGGGAGGAGTGTTGTGCACTCAAGGTGGAGGAGAGACCAAAAGATCAAAGGAAGCTAAGGCAAGGGAAAGAACCACCTGTATAGAAGGAAAGGGAGGATAAAACAAGGTAGATCCATGCTAGGTGTCGTTCACCCAAGGGACACTTGTCCAAGGGCTCAAGCCACCACTCTAGCAAGGTCTAAGACACTTGTCCAAGATATGCACCAAGTGTCCACCAAACAAGGTCAAGGCAAGGACCAAGCATCTCGGGCGACACAACCTATGCACTATGGACGACACAGCACTTGCTCTTTGGGCGACACAAGCTAGTCTTAGCCGACACAAGGCACAAACAAGCCCAAAAAAGGCACCTCAAGGCCCAAACAAGCTCAACCAACGCCCAAGAAACTCAAACATCAAGCCCAAGCCTTCCTCTCAACCTTAGAGGAAGCAAGGAGAGGGAAAACACCTCACAAGATGGCAAACTTGCACACAAAACCCTAAGCTTGGGTTATTTGCAAGTAGCCCCTCCAACTCTCAACAAAGCACAACTAAACCCTAATCACCACTAGAGGTGATTAGCAAGCACCAAAGCACCAAGGTTAAGCAAAACAAACAGGGTAAACCCTAAACGAAGGTCAGGGTCCTTACAAGCTAACCCCCTTTAAGGGATTTCGTCCCCAAAATCTGAAGAGAAAAGTGAGGGATACTTCCTCCTCATCTCTTCCTCAAGCTCCCACGTGGCTTCCTCAATGCCACGACGCTGCCAAAGAACTTTTACAAGAGCCAGGTCCTTCCTCTTTAGCTTCTTGATCCTTCTGTCAAGGATCGCCACAGGACCTTCCTCGTAGGTCACATCTGCATCAAGCTCAACCTCGACTGGCTGTATCACTGTACCTGAATTCGGATGACTTTTCTTCAGCATACTGACATGGAACACTGGATGCAACCTGTGCAACTCTAGAGGCAACTCTAACTCATAAGCTACCTTGCCAACACGTGCTCTGACTGAGTAAGGCCCCATATACTTGGGAGCTAACTTACCCTTCTGACCAAACCTTAGCACACCTTTCCATGGCGAGACTTTAAGATACACTTTGTCTCCTACCTGGAATTCCAAAGGTCGTCGGCGAATGTCTGCATAAGACTTCTGCCTGTCATGTGCCACTTTCAACTGTTGTTGTATCATTTTGATCTTTTCTGTTGTTTGTTGTACTAACTCAGGACCCAACAACTGATACTCACCAGATTCATACCAACATAAGGGAGATCTGCACTTCCTTCCATACAAAGCTTCATAAGGAGTCATGTCAATGCTCCGCTGATAACTGTTGTTGTAGGCAAACTCTATCAAACTCAGAAGTACATCCCAGTTGCCTAGAAACTGCAAAACACAAGCTCGCAGGAGATCTTCCAAAATCTGAATAGTCCTCTCGGACTGTCCATCTATCTGTGGGTGAAAGGTTGTACTGAACCTCAACTGCGTTCCCAACGCTTTGTGCAACTGTTCCCAAAAATGACTCGTAAACTAAGGACCTCTATCAGAAATTATCGTTGTTGGCACACCATGCAAACGTACTATCTCATCCACATATACTCGGGTGAGTTTCTCAGCTGTATATGTCGTCTTCACTGGTAGAAAATGGGCAGACTTAGTCAATCTGTCCACTATCACCCAAATGGAATCATGATTCCTAGTTATCCGGGGTAGACCAACTACAAAATCCATGGTTATATGATCCCATTTCCACTGTGGTATCGGCAAAGGTTGCAGCGTACCTACCGGCTTCTGATGCTCAGCCTTCACTTGCTGACAAACCGCAGATCTTGCCACGAACTCGGCTACATCTTTCTTCAAACCGGGCCACCAAAACAAGTCCTTCAGACTATGATACATCTTGGTGACACTTGGATGCATAGCATACATCGATGTGTGTGCTTCCTCAAGTACCAACTTCCTTAGCTCATCAACACCTGGAACCACCATCCTATCATGATAGAAAACTAGTCCATCCTCGGACTCATGAAACCCATCACAATTGTTGCTGCCGAACTCTGATCTGATCAACTGTACCGCATCATCTATCTGTTGTGCATCCTTGATCTGCTGTCTCAACGTAGGCTTGACTTGCATCTGTGTGAAAAGTCCAGACAACAAAGAAACTTCCATCTGCACATTCATCTATCACAGAGAAACAAACATATTTCGCCTATGGCATACCAGAGAACTCAACTTTGCCTTCTTTGAAGAAAGAGAAGAAGACTTTCTGCTAAGCGCATCAGCTACCACGTTCACCTTACCAGGATGATACTCGATAGTGCAGTCGTAATCATTGATCAACTCCATCCATCGTCGTTGTCGCATGTTCAACTCTTGCTGCGTAAAGATGTACTTCAGATTCTTATGATCTGTAAAGATCTGACACACTTCCCCATACAGACATTGTCTCCAAATCTTTAATGCATGAACCACTGCTGCCAACTCCAAGTCATGAGTCGGATAGTTCTCCTCATGTTTCTTGAGTGGTCGCGAGGCAAAAGAAACCACATGATCTTCCTGCATCAACACACAACCTAAACCTTTCTTGGAAGCATCACAGAAAACAATATAGCCTTTCCCAGGCTCTGGCAAGATCAACACTGGAGCACTGGTCAGCTTCTCCTTCAAACTCTGGAAAGCTTGCTGACATCGATCATCCCAAACAAAAGGTACATCCTTCCTGGTCAACTTCGTCATCGGCAACGCGATCATGCTGAAGTCCTTGATAAACCTCCGGTAGTATCCTACCAAACCAAGGAAACTACGAACTTCTGTCGGCGTCTTCGGTTGTTCCCAATCCGCAACGGATTTCACCTTCTTTGGATCTACTTTGACGCCTTCAGCAGATATCACATGACCCAAGAAAATCACTTCTTCCCACCAGAACTCGCACTTACTGAACTTGGCATACAACTGATGTTGACGAAGAAGAGTCAACGCTCAATGAAGATGTTGCTCATGCTCTAGCCTGTCCCGACTATAGATCAAGATGTCATCTATAAAGACTACAACAAACTGATCTAAGAACGGACAGAACACTCTGTTCATCAGGTCCATGAAAGCAGCAGGTGCATTGGTTAACCCAAACGGCATAACCACGAACTCGAAATGACCATACCTCATCCTAAAGGCTGACTTTGGTATGTCATCCGCCTTTATCCTCAACTGATGATATCCGGACCGTAGATCGATCTTCGAAAACACTGTAGCACCACACAACTGATCAAACAGGTCATCTATCCTTGGCAACAGGTACTTATTTTTTGATCGTGACTTTATTCAACTGCCGGTAGTCTATACACAACCGCATCGAACCATCCTTCTTCTTAACAAGCAAAACTGGAGCACCCCAAGGCGACGTACTTGGTCAGATAAAACCTTTCTCCAACAACTCTTGCAACTGCTTCTTCAACTCTGCCATCTCTGTTGGAGCCATCCTATATGGTGACTGTGCTACTGGCTGTGTTCGTGGAACTAGATTGATCTCGAAATCAATCTCTCGGTGTGGAGGAACACCAGGAAACTCCTTAGGAAACACGTCTGCAAACTCTCGAACAACTGACACCTCCTCAAGACTAGGAGCTTTTGCCTTGGTAACCACAACGGTATCTACCACCTGAGCTAAGAACGCCTCACATTCTTGTCGTAACAACTTATCTGCCACCATAGCTGATACCAGACATGTCGGAAGAATCTTCCTATCTCCCTGGAAGATCCACTTCTCTCCAGCAACATCAAACACTGCCTGCTTGGAACCACAGTCCAAAACAACCTTATACTTCTCTAAGGTATCCATCCCAAGGATAACATCGAAACCATGCATATCAAGTGGTATAAGATCCACTTGGATGCGGTGTCTCGAGAAAGACAAGACACAAGATGGGCACTCTTCTCGAAGCAAAGAGGAACCATCAAGGGGGGTTTCTAACAACAAGCTATCCTTCTTACAGCTAACAGGTAAACGACAGTTTTCAAGCATACTATAGGCGATAAAAGAGTGTGTAGCACCCGAGTCAACCAGAACAGATATAAAGCAAGAAGAAGACATATCAGAATGAAACAACTCCATCTGACCTGTCACCACTCGCGGGTTGACTATCGCCTCTGGCTGACTCATGGCATAGAATCGAGCCGTTGCTTGCTGCCCATGACCTCTGCTTCCTTGAGCATATGATCTCGCTTGAGACGCTTGACCGCGTCCTCGGCCTCTACTACCACTGGGCTGTGGTCTCTCAGACCTCTGAAAACTCTGCCTCAGCTGCTGCATCACTTCAACATCTCTATTCGGGCAATTGAACTTCCAATGCCCGACCTGACCACACAGATGACATGACTTGTCCTCAAACAGTGGCCTAGCTGGCCCTATCACTGCCACAGAAGCTGAACTATGCGTCTTAGACGGCGAAGAAACATAACCTCTCCCCTTACTCGGAGACCACTGAGATGGTACACCAGAATTTCTCATAGCTGACGGTGCTGAAAACCTGGGCTTCTTAAAGCCACCAAACCTTCATCCTTGAAACTGAGTAGGTCTTTTGTGAGACATAGACTCTCTTTTCTCCCTTACAGTCCTCTCGATCCATCGAATAGATTCCACGAACGTAGCAAACCTCTCTCGGTTCTCCAACGCAGACACAGGGGTTTTCAACTCAGCACTCAAACCCTTCTCAAAACGTCTGATCCGCTCCTCATCGGTCACCGCCATGTGAGGATAGAACCTCAATATATCCATAAACTTGGCTTCGTACTCGGTGATGTTCATCGTTCCTTGTCTCAGGTTCTCGAACTGACTAACCTTCTCATCCAGATACATCTTCAAAAAGTATCTGGTGACAAACTCGCATCGAAACACCTCCCAACAGATCGCCTCACCAGGCCGCTTCTCTTCTTCGATGGTCCACCAGTGACCAGCACTACCTTTCAGAAGGTAGACAGCATGCTTTACCTTGTCTACTTCGGGGATGTCAAGAATCTGGAAAGCCTTCTCGAGACTTGTCAGCCACAGATCTGCATCCGCTGGATCAGCAGTTCCAGCATACTCCGAAGCTCCAACTCGGCGAAGCCGCTCGAAGGTCTTCCCAACACCCGATGTTTCTCCATGGGGAACCTGTGCTCGTGGAGGAGGCATTGGTAATCGCTCAACCATGAGATTCATCGTAGCCATTAACTGCCCCATAAGTTGTTGGTAAGCAGGATGTTCAAGTATGGTTGGGTTAAATTGGGGACCCTCAGGCACCCGATCTTCATGTGCCTGCCCATCTGCTCCATCAACCGATGCAGCATCACTATGCTCAGCAGCATGTTCTTCATGGTTTCCAGACATCTTGGCTTTTCTTCCACTGAGGGCAGAAGATTTTGTAAGAAAACCTGGAAAACTCATAAGAACAGACTCAACCTAGTCCTAAATCCTTGTAGACTCAGCGAACCTAAAGCTCTGATACCAAACTTGTGGCAACAGATCCCATTATCATACAGATAACGAGGTGTTATGCGAAAACATGCGGAAATCACCATAACCACAGATTATCGAAAATACGGGTTAATTAAAACTGATTGTGGAAAATTGATAAACTGTGAAGCTATTACTTTCCAGTTCTCATCCTGCAAGGAAACATGTCACATATATACATACACAAGATCTGATACGTGTTCACAGCTTACAGAAACAGTTGTCTATCCTTCACATGAGTTCACCACCTGTTCATATACATAAAGGCTCACATCTGACCAACAGCAGGATATACAACATTATCGATCATTCATCGTGAAACAACATCAAAACACTGCCAAGGACCTGAGAGTACAGGGATGACTCTAGACTCTACTACAAAACATCCAAAATAGCAGCATATCCATCGCTTGCCTTCTACTGCTCATCAAGCTGCTCGGCCACAACACCACGACCACGACCATGTCTAGCTCGACCACCTAAAAAGGGTATAAACTAGCGGGGTGAGACAATTGAACAATTGTCCCAGCGGGAAACATAACTCCCCACCGCAACCACAGAACCTCAGCAAGATAAACTATAATAGCAGATAACTAATAACAAGTATAACAAGAGCAGTCTATATGAAGCAAAGCATTTCCTACCGACAAGCTTACCAGCTATACAAAAGCGTATAATCAAGTATCTCTCAATGGAACATGATTGACAAGATATGATATATCACTATGTAACATGATTATCAGAACAAGATATAATGCTACATAACCTGATTAGCAAGATGGGACATATTACCACATACCTGATGAATATAGAAGTAACTGCAAAATATAACAGAATTAACTACACAAACAAGGCCTCAACCAATGTTTCGTGTTTATCTTAAGCAGTATATACTAACGGTTGTATTACGTATTATTATTCCCTGCGGATTTGAACCGTACCGTTCAAATCCAACCTTCGATTACGAAACCCAAGCCGGTGCCATACAAGGTCAATGGAAGAGTCGGACTCCATGACCTCCCACCTCGTGGTCAGTACACGAGCACAACACAAGCAGGACCGCAGTCGCATGCTGAAGTGTTCTTAGCCACAGGGTCAGCTCCATAGGCTACCCTCACTCTAGCCTGCCTTGGTACAGGTCTCGGCGCTAGTAAAACTGTGCCACGGGCCTGTTCACCATGCTCTGAGCCATGAACGCATTCATGCTCCTCATATTACACATATCATGAGCCATGGGCCTGTTCGCCATGCTCTTCATACGTATATGAGTCTGCAACCGAAGTTACACTCTTACCTCCTTATTTTTAGGCTAGGAGCAACCTATACATATTCAACAATATGCGCTTCCAGGTTAACCCGTAGGAGAACCTGTTTCACCATCACCAAGTCCTGACGATGATGGATCTATGGCCAGGGCAAACTACATGATGTGATTCCACTGTAATTATTTAGTATCTTTTAGATGGATTGCAAGATTCAACCAAGTTGTATAGCTTGCAAGATATAACAAAAAGTAAATAAACTCAACATTATATTATTATTATGAAACACATCATCCTGATCCACCTCAAGGATTCAACATCACATGTTACCACTTGGCCTCTTGCCAACCATCCAGATCCATCTCAAGGATCATCACATACCATGGGATCTCAATCCCTCATCATTTACTGCCAATGCCTCTTCAAGGCTCACATCAACATCATGGGACAAACACACCATATAATCTCATCAACCAGAGTAATTATCAAGTGATGTTACTCATCACATATGTCTCATAGCCCTTTCATGGCTAATCATCACATGCATGGTTAGGATGCACAATAATCATAAGGAATATGCTTACTATCATGAAATGCCATTCAAGATACTCTACTTATCATTCTTACACTATTTGGTGATCAAGTGTATAAAGTACATCATTAAACAAACCATATCCATACTTATCCTCATCTCAGAATTATACAAATAATCAAGATGTTCACATCAAGTAAGCAGTCATGTTGAATATAAAGAACCAGTACTATTGTTACTACGAACATTATTGTCATTATCCACTAACATCATTATTATCATACAAACTACTAGTGTGACTACCACCATTCTCCTTATTATATAAGCATAAGGATTATTTCACGTACATCACTACCACTACCTTCCTTATCATCATCACTACTACCAATATTACCATCACTACTATTATCAGCATCATTACTATCATTATCGTTGTTATTGTTGCAAGGCATTGCTATCGTTGTTTGTGCATAAGAAATTACTTCCGCATACCAGGGACCGTTACTGAAATATAACAAGACTCTCACCACTACTCATCACAACCCTCACTATTACTCAGCTCACAATGGCTAGCATAAGGAAATGCAGCAACACTGCGTTGCTACAACCATAACCATCCCGCGCGACGCAGCACCACAGGAGTAACGCCCGTCAGGGGTGTCGGGATCCGTGCATATCGGGCAATGCCTGTTGCACCTCCTGCCGGCCGACACTCAAGGGGGGTGTGACGCCCGTCACACTCCAACCTCGACGCCTGTCACAAGCTAGCCATAACGCCCGATCTACTTGCTAGTCATAACGGCCAGGTTACTATACTTGTAACAACTAGGAGAGAGAGAAGAACTTCCACATAACGTGCCACAAACTAACCAAGGCCTAACGGCCGACACACACCAAAGCCAAGGGCGTGACGCCCATCACAACCCAGCCCTATTGGCCATCACACACCAAAGGATGTCGCCCATCACACTCCTATATCGTCCATCAAGGCTATCGGCCAACATGCCACTCTTTGTCTATCGTCCAACCCAAGCACACATGCCATACATGGCCCTATCATCCACCACAAGGATCACCATGTCACTCAGGTCTGTCGTCCATCATAAAGACAAGGGTATCTCTCGTTAGAAGAAGGACCATATCGCCCAATGGGGTCACCATATCGGCCAACACTTATTCTATCCTAACATATCGACCATCACAAGGGCAAGGATATCGCCCAACACCAAGAACACTCACCATGTCATCCATCACAAGACACTCATATCGTCCAACACACCAAAACAAGGGAGGGTATCGCCCATCACAGGTCATCTTCTACCTCCTGCACATGGAGGCTCAAACCCTAGAGAGCATGGTACACTAGGCCACAAGAAACCCAAAACCCTAAGGAGGATCGGCCACTAAAGGTACAAAGCAAGGATCTAACTACTAACATATGAACAAGAACATAACAAGAGGTAATGGAGTTAGGGTTAGAAGTTATGCCACCCGCCTTAAGCTCCAAGCTCCAAGGAAGAAGAAGAACTCCAAGGTCCAAGGGATATCGTCCACCAAAGCTCCTCCAAGGGGGTGTATCGGCCACCACTGCTACTCCACGAGAGTGTATCGGCCAACACAAGCAAAGAAGGGAGGAGTGTCCTGCACTCAAGGTGGAGGAGAGACCAAAAGATCAAAGGAAGCTAAGTCAAGGGAAAGAACCACCTATATAGAAGGAAAGGGAGGAGAAAACAAGGTAGATCCATGCTAGGTGTCGTTCACCCAAGGGACACTTGTCCAAGGGCTCAAGCCACCACTCTAGCAAGGTCTAAGACACTTGTCCAAGATATGCACCAAGTGTCCACCAAACAAGGTCAAGGCAAGGACCAAGCATCCCGGGCGACACAACCTATGCACTATGGGCGACACAACACTTGCTCTTTGGGCGACACAAGCTAGTCTTGGCCGACACAAGGCACAACCAAGCCCAAACAAGGCACCTCAAGGCCCAAACAAGCTCAACCAAGGCCCAAGAAACTCAAACATCAAGCCCAAGCCTTCCTCTCAACCTTAGAGGAAGCAAGGAGAGGGAAAACACCTCACAAGATGGCAAACTTGCACACAAAACCCTAAGCTTGGGTTATTTGCAAGTAGCCCCTCCAACTCTCAACAAAGCACAACTAAACCCTAATCACCACTAGAGGTGATTAGCAAGCACCAAAGCACCAAGGTTAAGCAAAACAAACAGGGTAAACCCTAAACGAAGGTCAGGGTCCTTACAGTAGGGTGCATGTTTACTGTGTCGGCTTAAGGGATAGACTTAACTGGTGATTCTTAGAGCATCTAAGCCCAGAGGCACGGAATGTTCATGGCAAGGTGTTGTGCATGTTCATTCATCAAGAGTTGCATATGATGCAATTGGCATGATGGCCTACCTAAATAGTCAAGTTGTGGGCGATCAGCCAAAGCTGACTCATGACTTGATGAAATACAGATCTTGCCCACTAGAAGATTGTGTGCTACAATCTTCCGAATTGATGGTGAGGGCTATCAATTTGAATCAAAATAGTGGGAGAGGTAATTAATTAAAGGTATAATTAACTATCATCAAATTTTATTCAAATCAAAACAAATCAAAAGGAGTTTTGACAAATGCAATTTTCTCTTGTAGAATGGCAAAAGAATCATCTTTTAAAATGGGAAAATTAATTGAGAATAAATTCCATAACTGCTTGGGGATTGTGTGAAGTGTTCTGCACAATCCAGATATACCGGTAGCCTTTGAATCTACTCCATGTACACTTAATGTGTTGTTTGAGAAGAAGGATAGTTCATTGATGAAGATCAATGGAACAAAGTCTAAGGAAAAGGTGAGAGAGAGAAGGGTTCTCTCGCTGAACCAATGTCAGAATCTTCTATGCTCAAAACATGGAAAGGATGGAAGGAATGATGGAAGAAGAAGCGAGAGATAGAGATATCTACTTCTGGTGTATACATGATAGAGATTAACTTTACTACTTCTTTGTCATGGGTACTTGATACCGGATGTGGATCTCACATTTGTTCAAATGTGAAGGATCTTAAGAGAAGAAGGCCTTTGGGGAAAGGCGAGGTTGAACTACATGTTGCCAATGGGGCAAGGGTTGCCGCCAGTGCCATAGGAACCTATGAGTTAACTCTACCTACTAGGCTAATAATAGAGTTGAAGAACTGCTATTATGTACCTACCGTAAATAGGAATATCATTTCCGTTTCTTGTTTAGACAAGGATGGTTTTGAATTTCTTATTAATAATGAAAGTGTTCTATTTCAAAAGATGGGATCTTTTATGGTAGTTCCCCAATGTCTTATGGTCTATACTTGATATGTCTAGAGACAAGTGTATGCAATGTAAACACCAAAAGGCAAAAACTCAACAACTCAAACAAAACATATCTTTGGCATTGTCGTCTAGGGCACATAAATGAGAAGCGCATCTCTAGACTCCACAAAGATAGTTATCTAGACTCTTTTGATTATGAATCAATAGAGACATGTGAATCTTGTTTGCTGGGCAAGATGACCAAGACTCCCTTTTCAGGTAAAGATGAGAGAGCTAGTGATCTATTAGGACTCATACATACTGATGTATGTGGGCCTTTTAGAACTAATGCCAGAAATGGGTATCAGTACTTCATTACCTTCACTGATGACTTCAGTAGGTATGGCTATGTGTACCTGATGAAACATAAGTCAGAAATCATTGAAAGGTTCAAGGATTTCATGAATGAAGTACGGAACCAACTTGGTAAAAGTATTAAAGAACTTTGATCCGATCGAGGTGGAGAATACTTAAGCCAGGAGTTTGAGGACCTTCTGTGAGCCCGTGGTATTGTATCACAATGGATTCCGCCTGGAACACCACATCATAATGGTGTGTCTGAAAGAAGGAATCGCACTTTACTGGATATGGTGCGATCAATGATGAGTTTTTCTTATCTTCCGATTTCCTTCTGGGGTCATGCTCTTGAAACTGCCGTATTTACACTTAACCGAGTACCATCTAAATCGGTTCAAAAGATACCATATGAGATATGGACTGGGAAGCATCCTAATATGTCTTTTATGAGGATTTGGGGATGTGAGGCATATGTCAAGAAAATGTTTCCTGACAAGCTAGGCCCTAGATTTTATAAATGTTATTTTGTTGTATATCCTAAGGAGAC
Source organism: Alisma plantago-aquatica (assembly GCA_963693085.1). Lineage (NCBI taxonomy): Eukaryota > Viridiplantae > Streptophyta > Magnoliopsida > Alismatales > Alismataceae > Alisma > Alisma plantago-aquatica. The sequence continues at coordinate 1,230,116,341 of OY856412.1, read as the reverse complement.
CAAGGGATATTACTTATTCCACCCAACTGACAACAAAGTGTTTGTTGCCATGGATGTTGTGTTCCCAGAAAAGGAATTTATTTCCAAAGGAAGCAGTGGGAGGAAAATAGAGCTTGAAGAGGTTCAAGCTCAACAACAAAACATTTAACTAGTAGATGTACAAGAGGAACATAGAGATTCACAAGGTGTGGTGGAATCTCAGTCTCCTCAAGTAACACAAGAACCTCATAGATCTAGTAGGACACGCCTTGAACTTGAGAGGTTTGGATACCTTGTGACTCAGGAAGGCAGTGAGTTGATCATAGATGATGATCCAACTACCTATCTAGAGGCTATGGAGGGACCAGATTCTAAGAAATGGCTTGAGGCCATGAAATCTGAGATGGAATCCATGTATT
>OY856412.1:1230083443-1230108443 GCA_963693085.1 Alisma plantago-aquatica | reverse complement strand
TTAAGATTTTGTATACACTATGCAGTTGTAGCATTTATTGATTACATTCTTTGTATCAAGTAGACTAGAAATGATCTTTGAATGAGCTTCCCTAAGTGGATAAGTTTTCTTCCTCACATTTGAGATGAATAGGAGTTGAGTAATCCTGAGTAGCTCTTGGCTTCAGGACTGTAGGTTCAGCCTGGTCCGGCTGGCAGGATGCATTACTGGGATCTAATGACTCCTATTAGTAACATAACAAGAGTAAATTCTGGATAGATTAGATCCAAATTCTAGTATGAAAAGACTGTGATAACTAAGAATCAGTTGGAACTGATATCTGAGATCCAACTTTGGGGCCTCATATGAGAAATCCTTAATTGGGAATAAAGGAACACGACATAAAGTTCAAATTAAGTTTAATGATTAGTATTATATGAACTCTAAATATGAAATGTGGAAAAGATATGAGAAAAGTATGTAAGGACCAATATAGTAAGAATCAATCATGGGGAATGGACTATATAATGGAGTACAATGTTTTTATGTACTCCAAAGCAAAGGGAAAATAGAAGAAAAGAATTAAGTAGACAATAAGTAAATATAAGTGAAGAGTCTTCAGAAGAGTTAAAATAAAGAGAATTAGATGAACATGTAAATCATAAGACTAGGATAAGAAACTAAGTTAAAACAAAGATAAATGTTGGAAATGATGAGCTTGATTAAGGAATGAGGGTTATGATATTATTGAGAGCATGGAATGTATACATTTATTATGAAGTTAATACATTCATCCTTACTGCCTTTGGATTCTAAGTCTCTATACAACAACAAACTAGTTTCTAAAAGAAGAACAAAAGTGTAGCTAAATAAATGAATAAGTCATACAAAGGTAGACTATATTCAGGAAGGATAAACTTGATTGAAAGAGAAACTATGTTTCACCCATGCATGAGCCATTTGATTTAAAATGAAGGATATTTAATGTATTAAACATGAGGTGATACTAGTAGAGAGATTATTGATTTAGAATTTCAACTTCACATTAGTAGAAGGATAAAAGGAAATATATGCAACATGGTATACATGATCATACACATAAAAGAAGCAACATGATCATAAGAGAAAACTAGAAGTTAAAGATGACATGTGGAATAGTAGTATATGGCAAGGGGATTATGGAAAGTAAACAAGGGTTTGAAACATAATGGAGTAATATAGATTATAAAAGAAAGAGGTTGTGAGATTCAAGAAAGTGCTAATTAGTCAAGTATCCTTGTTGATAATTAATTAAACCTACATATAAGAAATGTATTATTGAATGTTTGAAGATAAGAATTCTAGGTCTCAAAATCATCTTCTCTTTCATATCTTCCTTAATGAAAGCAACATTGGAATGAAGTGATAAGAAAATGAATCATATATGATGCATAACCCCGTGGTGGAGACATCTAGTGAATGTGATAATGACACACAATATGATGATGAAACCCTAGCAGGGTAATTGAGAATGTAATCTATCTAAATGGCCAAGTAAGAGAAAGGAAATTCAATCGATAAGATAAATAAGACTTTAGTAAAACTTGTGAGATCCAAAGTTTGAATTTCAAATTAAAGGAGCAAAGTCACATCACAATAACGTCATGCTTCTGATAAGGACCAAACCCTAGAATATATAGAGTTGTAGTAGTTCAAGGGATGTCAATAGTGATTTGAACTTGAATACTAGAATCTCTATAAAGCAAGATCATGAGATTAGCACTATGAGAAGTAAACTAGAACTGATAGTAATCTAGGGTTAAAAGGTAGCTAATCTGAAAGGTAGATAAACAATATGGAAATGATTCGGAGTAAAGAGTAAGATATAAATTTGAAATGTAACAAATGTGTTTTGAACAAAAGGAGAAATACAATTTGAGTGAAGTGCGATATGAGATAAATTCTTGTAGTGATAGCAAGAATGATGAATAATCTATTTGTAACTTATATGTTTCAATTTTAGGAATGTTTAATCTACATGATTAAAATGAGAAGGATAAGTAGCAAAAAGTAAGATGTAGTGAATGAGGAGAGAGATAAGAGAAAATAATGGCTTTTAGTAATATGTGAATTTGTTTTTAGAAGTATAATTTGTTGAAGGTATATTAAGGGATGTAAATTGGTTCTACGTATGATTTCAGTGTACATGTGCAAGCAATATGTTAATTAAAGGTGTATGATAGTTGTAGTCATTCATACTAGTAATCCATCTTAGTATTGTACAATTGTGGTATGGTGATATGGGTTGAATTATGATGGAACAAATGAAGGGTTACCCTGAATAAGGTAGTCTTACCTATTCACACATATGAATAGAACGGATGATAACCATATTGTACTGATATTTAACCCTAATGAGGTATAGCTTATTATACCTAGCTTTAATATAACTAAGTGATGGTAATTGGGTATGAATAGTCCTTGAATGAATAATACAATCATGGAGTACTTTGTTACTGTTGTTGAAACCCTAGTATGCTATAACCAGATGGTTACACCTTGAATTATGTGTGGGTTCATACTTGAGAATAATATGGAATGTGATGGTAATGCTTCACCTTATGCATCCATGATGCAATGGGGATGCCGTGAGTAGTATTGTACAATTGTTGTTGAATCTAGTCTTCCAACTCAAGACTATTTTTCTATTTGAGTAGCACAATAGTAAAATTCAAAAGAACATGGTGAACTTTCTTTTGTGACTTAGAGGTAATACATAAAAATAGTGCATATTGAGCTTGAGATTGTTGGATCAGATTATCAATGTTGAGGTAACACCTCAAGAGTATGAAAATATTGAAATGGTTGCTTCACTATCTACTCTATGGTTGATTGTGGCATAGAGAATTTGTTTGTTATCATTCAGAACTATTTTAACATGTTGTGATTAGAAAAGAAATAAAGGACTTAACGTTGAAAACTACATTCAAGTATAAAATACAAGATGTAATGACATGTAAGACTTCAGAAGCTTAAAATAAACTTTGAATGTTTGCGTATTTATATTTTGGGGATGAAACTTTTTAAGGGGGTGAGAATTGTAATGACCACATTTGTGCTTAATTGGTAAACTAGGGTTTACCTGAATGATTACATGCTTGATTAGATTCAACATCGTTTAGACTTGATTAATGATAGTATATCAATTGTGATGTTTCAAACCTAAGAAGAAACTCTAACTATGATTTTAGTTTGAAGAATTAGGGTTTGAGAAATGTAAACCATAATCGGCAAAAATTAGGTTTTTGATAGTACATGAATATGGAATTTGATTAAGGTAGTAGTGTGGTAAATGATTTTTCATATTTTATACAAATTTTTTATTTAATTGAATTTTTGATAAGATATGGATAACTCAATCATGCGTATTGGAGAAAATTTTCAGAATTTTTGAGTGTTCTTTGAATGTGGTTCTCAGTCAAACTATACTTTGACCAAAATGCTGACATAGTGCTTTTCAGCAGTGTAGTGTTTTATTTTAATTATTTATTGGTAAATCTGACTGATCTGAAATTTTAACTACAGATCTAAAACTAAATCATAAACAATTGGTAACTCTGACTGATCTGAAATTATTTATTGGTAACTCTGACTGATTTGATTTGATTTGAAAATTTGATATTAATTAGGTCTTTAACTAATTATCGCTCCCACTATTTTATTCAAATTGATAGCCCTCAATATCAATTTAGAATGTTATAATATTCTAGTGGGACAAGATCCTGATTTCATCCAAATTATGACCCAGCTAGGGCTATCACCCACAACTTGATTCTATCAGGTAGGCAACTTTTGCCAATTGCATCATATGCAACTCTTGATAGATGATGTGCGCAACTCTTTTCCATAATCATTTGCATGCCTCTAGGTACTTAATCAAATTAAGATCATCTAGTTAAGCTAGACCCATAAGCCAACATGATAGACTATGCACCCTGTTAGGGCAGACCCACATATCTACCATCATACTTCCACGAGATAGACAGTGCACCACGCTAGGGTGTGCCCACACTTGGTCAATCAATCTTTTCATGTGTGGTGCTTTATGGAAAGCATCTAAGACTTAATATTTAATTGAGAGAGTTTGTTTTATAAGTATATACATATACTGTATCCAATCACCACACATATAGTACGTATCATATACATGTTATATCCCACAACGAAAACATGCAATAAACGATAGTGATGGTTATAGCAAGTCCTAATGTAATCCCTTAGAGCCACAAGGGATTATGTCATCTAGGTCTACATCACATGCAAAAACCTGATGTTGATGAAGATTTGTGCTTGCCAATCTGAGTTGATCGATTCAACCCTTAAACTGATCAGCTCGCCTCCTAGACGGTTGTAAGGTCATCTCAGCAACCGCCAGGTCCTTCTTTCCACCACCGACGGGCTCCCCCAGCGGATCGGTTGGGTCCGCCATGCAATTGGTCTAGCTTGTCCACCATGTCCTCCAAGGTCCTTCATCTTCGTCATTGCAGGAAAGTAATATCCTACTTTTACATGATTATAGAAAACCTCGAGTTACATTCGATGGGAGTAAGGGTAGGAGAGAGTGAACTTTACATTGGAAGATAAGATAGAGGCTCAGTGCGTAGACCGAGATAAATAGATAAACCAACCAAATACAACCATGAACATATAGAGTTTATTAGCCATAACCATGCTACACATCCACCATCAAAACCATTTTAGGGCGACGGGTGTAAATTGCATATATATATATATATATATATATATATATATATATATATATATATATATATATATATATATATATATATATGTGTGTGTGTGTGTGTGTGTGTGTGTGTGTGTGTGTGTATGTATGTATGTATGTATGTATGTATATATTAGTTTGGGATTATCATGGTGTTTGGATTTGACAAGATATTATTTGCATTGCATGCAATAATATAACAACAAAACCAAAATCTGATTATATCAATTATCTCATAATATAGTGAATTGACGTTGGCTCTGAGACCACTGTTGGGAAATATGGTACAGAGCAGGCAGCAGAATTTAAAATTTTATTAGCATATTCCCCATAAACAGTAGATCGCGTCAATAACTATAATGTAGGAAGGCTGGTTTATGGGATATACCTAATCGTGGAGCAAGTCCAGTGACAATCCTTGTTGTTGTCGATGTGTAACTTTGAATCCTAGTTGCATAGGGACTCGTCTGATTGATGCACCTCCTAGTCTACACCACGGACTGCAGCCACGAACATCGTCTTCTTCAACAGCTCCTCGTGTCACAGAATGCTGGTTGATGTTGTCCACCAAGCAGCAAACAATGGCTTCCCGCCTCTATGGTAGTCCACACAGTCCGCCTAGAACTCATGTCATCCTGCTGGACCGAATAGGAAGGAGTTGTCCCTCTTTTTTGGTGTACTAGTCACCAACTTGCTATCCCACAATGAAAACTCTCAGTTGTTCTCTCATGTGGTTATCCCTCCCTTATCGGGTAGGACTTGTCTAGGCTCTCATGGTTACCATAACTAGAGAGAACAATAGTTGTCAGAGGGACTAATTCTCGATTGTCTATGTTGTGGTTGTGATTTGGGAAGTCCCCAGTACCCCTCTATATATAGGAGGGGTTAGGGTCAGGGTTCCTAGTCCCCAACCAATGCGGGACTGAATCAGGAGTGGAAAGGACAAGTACATCTTGAATTTTCACAACTTTTATGGAAATTACATAACCTGTGATAGCTGAAACGGCCATTTGGAGGAGCCAAACGGTCATCTCACACTATGAGACAGCCATTTTGTAGTTTCCAATTGTCTACAAATTTGACAAATCAATTCCCATCAATGTTAGACATTGATTTCCTTGTGCAACAAGTATTGCTCAAGCAAACCCGGTTGGGAAACAGCTAGAACCGTCCCCGACCAAGTTGGACCATCTTGCCCATGTGAGACAGCCATCTCGATTCACCCAGACAGTCGTCTGGTTACCCGAGTCGAGCCTGTTTGGCCGGGTTGGTTCGCTCCATTGCCAATGTCAACTCACAACCAGGCCTGACACCTAGACACCCATCTCAACTCTTGAGACAGTCATTTGGCACTTCTAGACGGCCGTCTCAACACTTGAGATGGGCATTTAGCAGTGTTGTCAACCTATTTGTTTCCTGAATCAAATTCCTAAACACTTTAGCCCTTAATTCAACTGTCATTTGAGATCTGAACTCCTCTTCTAGGTCAATCACTGATGTCTAGATTGAACTAGAGGCATGGAGTAGTCACCCTCATTATTATTCAATCTTGTTTCTTGAACCAAGAGCATACTATTTGAGATATATGTAAGCTCAGTATCACATATTGAGTTACATGCACATGGCCATGCTTTTCTCAGTCTTTCTTATCAAGAGGCCTAGGACATCACACTCCAGTATGAGGGACAAATCCCATCTCTATCACTCACAGTCAATCCCCATATGTCAAAGCCACCCAATCATCACCGTTATAACAATCCATGTTTCAGGACTGTGTTTGATGATGTCAAAGTGTACCCAACGTCATGTGTTGAGTGTAGTGATTTTAGGTCTAAGAACCACAACCACCACCATCACTGTGAGAGCTAACTATGACTTCCATGATGATGTCTTCCATGTGTCAGTCTCATGGTGGATCTGTCTGATACATTGTTCTATAATATGTATCTGTGTGATTGGTTTGATATCGCCATATCATGACCAATGAGACTCAGTCATCAACCAACTCACATGTTGTCTATCAACCTTCCACAATAGCAAATGATCAAGGACATAATGAGAATATATATATGTACTCTTAACATCCGTATGATCTCACACATATGTCATTGAGTAATATTACTCTCTAGACATTTATTATGTTATTTCATTGTCTCATAACTGAACAAATAGAATAAATTGGAAGATTTCCTTTTATTAATAATCAAATCATTTTTAAATGATATGTCATTACAATCATCATATGATTGGCTCTCTGGGCATACATAACCAACAATCATACCATGTAACCTTATCATCAACATGTAGTAACATGATTACCATTACTAGGTATTGGTCACATGATGGAGTTTGTTTTATGCAACACCACTAAAAATCCTAGAGATGATGAGTCTCTAAGTTTAGCCTTGCTAGTACTATGGTAAGAACTCCACCCACATGTGCTAAGACATGTGGAAGTCTTATCGTAGTATAGTTAAGGGTCGAATCCTCGGGACAACGGTCTTGACGAAGTCAAGATGGAAAACGTTTAGCCTTTACTTAACAACTTAAAGATTGATATTTAGATCGAAAGTTTGATTTGGTTGTTTTAAACTAAGTACAAAGAAAGTAAAGCAAGAAAGTAAATAAAGCAAGTAAATTTTAAGAGTTAACAAATGATGATGAATCACTGGGGTTAAGCAGGTATTTACCACCGCTACACATGCATTGTATATGTACTAAGCAAGACTTATAAGCTAGATGCATGGATGTTTCCACAAGACCGATGCCTTATAAGACAAGAGCGATGCGTTGCATCCAAGGGTGTTCCACAAGACCGATGCCCACATAAGACAAGAGCGATGCATTGCACCCTTCGATGTTCCACAAGACCAATGCCCATATAAGAAAAGGGCAATGCATCTCATCCTCCAAGGGTTAAGTAACTCTCATGCGGTACATCACTACGCGTCACTGAAGGATGTAGTCTCCGAAGAGAGAATCTTACTCAACCTCAAGAAACGTGCATCTAAAACTAACAAGCGAGCGATAATTACCAAATCGAATAGCGTCCTTGTAGGCCTAGTCTCCTATTCGGATAACCTAGCTACGAGAAGTGCGGGAATGATGCAACGCCAGCCATTCCCGAACAAATGGTCACATGCTTTACATCATTCCCCTCGCAAAGTGTGTTCCTCGACTTACCAAAGGTCTCTTCCATACAGATGGGAGTGTGCCAAATGATAGTGAGTTTACTCCACTCTTTGAGATACACTTCTAGACACCGAAACGGATGCGTGGTGGATACACACACCAGAAACCAACACTAAATCGGTATTCAAGCCTCGATAGCGGTCGTAGACAAACCACAACGAAAGACAATAAATGCATACAAGAACGTGGCCATCATTCAAGCATGTGTGAAACGATTTAGTATTAAAACGAAATGATAACATCTTTTTTACAGTACAAAATACAAAACATGGGCAGCGGGGCTAGTCCCCGCGCCCCAGTGGATGGAACTACTTGCTCCTCATAGAGGGAGCAACAAAGAAGGAGGCAAGAAGAGATAGAAAGAACATCATCTCCACTGAGGAGAGAAGGTTGAACCCTTGGTGGAGAGAGCAACGATCTCCACCCCTTGTAGCTTGCTTGATGACGGATCTTCTCCTCTCACCTTCCTTGTTGATGAGAGAGAAAGTAGCTTGCAATGGACGTGAGTCTCAGACCGGCAGCCTCGAGTGATGGATGGAGTTGTTCTGGTAGTGGAGAGACAGCCTCTGGACGTCTGGACTCCCCTATGAACGGCCCTGAGGTCTTATTTATAGGCTTTGAGTGAGATCCAAACGGTTTGGAGACCATTTGGGCTCAAACGGTCTTGGGACCGTTTGGCTTCATGCGGTCTTGAGACCGTTTGAGCTTCATGCGGTCTCGGGACCGTTTGAACTCCATGCGGTCTTGGGACCGTTTGGCTTCATGCGGTCTCGGGACCGTTTGAACTCTATGCGGTCTTGGGACCGTTTGGCTTCATGTGGTCTCGGGACCGTTTGAACTCCATGCGGTCTTGGGACCGTTTGGCTTCATGCGGTCTCGGGACCGTTTGAACTCTATGCGGTCTTGGGACCGTTTGGCTTCATGCGGTCTCGGGACCGTTTGAACTCCATGCGGTCTTGGGACCGTTTGGCTTCATGCGGTCTCGGGACCGTTCGAACTCCATGCGGTCTTGAGACCGTTTGGCTTCATGCGGTCTCGGGACCGTTTGAACTCCATGCCGTCAAACGATCTTGAGATCGTTTGGCGTCAAACGGTCTTGGGACCGTTTGGCGTCAAACGGTCTTGAGACCGTTTGAGCTTCATGCGGTCTCGGGACCGTTTGAACTCCATGCGGTCTTGGGACCGTTTGGCTTCATGCGGTCTCGGGACCGTTCGAACTCCATGCGGTCTTGAGACCGTTTGGCTTCATGCAGTCTCGGGACCGTTTGAACTCCATGCGGTCTTGGGACCGTTTGGCTTCATGCGGTCTTGAGACCGTTTGAGCTTCATGCGGTCTCGGGACCGTTTGAACTCCATGCGGTCTTGGGACCGTTTGGCTTCATGCGGTCTCGGGACCGTTTGAACTCTATGCGGTCTTGGGACCGTTTGGCTTCATGCGGTCTCGGGACCGTTTGAACTCCATGCGGTCTTGGGACCGTTTGGCTTCATGCGGTCTCGGGACCGTTTGAACTCCATGCGGTCTTGGGACCGTTTGGCTTCATGCGGTCTCGGGACCGTTCGAACTCCATACGGTCTTGAGACCGTTTGGCTTCATGCGGTCTCGGGACCGTTTGAACTCCATGCGGTCTTGGGACCGTTTGGATCTACTCGACCCTTGGGCTGGTTTATTCTTTTGTTATTTTTTGTGCTTTTTCTGCAATTATAAAAGGAAAAGTTAGTTTGATGATGTATTTACAAAAAGGGGTAAAATTAGGTTTAAGTACAATATAAATGTAGAAAGAGTAAGGAAAACTAAAGAAAAAAGACTAAGATAAACTACTAAAATAGGAGGTTATCACCCCCCCTAACTTAGAGTCTAGCTTGTCCTCAAGTTAGATAGAGCTGAGACATGAAATGGCGCGGCGATCTTAATTAAAATTTCCGTACTCTTGCTTCAATTCTTGACCTGAGTTCCCCAGGGGTCGTATCGAGGCTTATTGCATGCCTTGATCCTTTTGGATTTCGAGAGTTGCTTGGATTTCAGGTTTTTCCGTATCTCAAAGTTTGCCTTGGGACCACATTTATTTTGTGCATGCTGTTGACTCTAATCAACTTTATACCTCTCTGGAAACCTATTGGAAGCTAGAGAGGGTATGAGGGTTGGCTAAAGGCTTTGAAGTGTAACTCCCCTTCGAGTGGGGGAGGGGCTGTCTATGCTTTTTAGGATCTCACTACCGGACACGACACATCTGCCTTTATGAGGGCAGCTGAATGTACCGGCCGGGCAAGTCCTTTATTAGCCTTTTCATATACTTGGAACTTTTAGGGTTTCACTACCGGACGCGACGCATCTGCCTTTGTGAGGGCAGCGGAATGTGCCGGCCGGGTGAGCCCTTTATCAGTTCTTTATATAGGTCCTTATTCGTGGCACAACTCTCATGATTTTATTCGTCTCTCTGGCTTTTATTCAAAAACTCACAGGCTTGGGTTTTGGGATGAGGATTTATTTTGGGTGGCCAAGCCTCTTTTATTTTGAAGAGAGGAAAGTTGTTCTTAAAGTTTTTCAGCATGCACTTATTTGGTTTGTGGTCCACTTGCAGAGCTTTTTGACTTGGAAGTTGCCTGATTTCCCTCTCATCCTTGAGATCTCGGCTTATTTCTGCCCTGATTTTGACCTATGGAGAGTCAGATAAAGAAATGGAGCAAAAATATAGGATCCATAGTGGATGGGGGTTGATAAATCGCCATTTGATGTCTAAGTGCTAAATACTTGTAGAGACTAACATGATTCTAGAGTTAGTTGAGGTGACTTATTTTAAGGAAAAGGGTGTATAGAGATTGATACCTAGCCCTTGTCTGATGACCCCCCCTAACTCATCACACACTCTGTCCTCAGAGTGGGAAAGTGATAGGTTGAGAAGTCATTTGAACAAGGGTTGTGAGTTAAGCCAAGATTGCGGTAACCCCTGGAGATTGGAGTAGAGTGGATGCGAATTGGGGTGCCTTGTAGCGCTGATTCAGGAGCTTTATGGATGTCGCAGTGCATTCCTTTGCAATTGTGTCGTGATATTGTAGACGAAATCTGCAATTCTAGCAACGAATCTTCTAGACAATATCAAGACAAAATTGCAAAGGAGTGCACTGCGATATGTGCTGCTTGATTACACAAAAGTTCCTAAACGGTGTCTAAACCGTTTGGTTCCAAGCGGTTGGAGGACCGTTTGGTTCCAAACGGTTTGAGGACCGTTTGGTCCCAAACGGTTTGAAGACCGTTTGGTTCCAAACGGTTTGAGGACCGTTTGGTCTCAAACGGTTGGAGGACCGCTTGGAAAGCAAGGAGCCGCAGGTCGCCGGCGCGGGGGGGGAGGTGGAACGGGGCGAAGGTGGAACGGGGCGAGGGTTTGAAGGTGGGTGGAGGAAACGGCGACTGGCGCGATGGTGGTGACAGAACGGCACGGCAACGAAGAACATTATTTGACGACGACTGCGAAGGTGGCGCGGAGTGAGCAGCGTGCTTGGGGTCGCCGGACAATCTTGTGGGAGGTGGATTGAGAAGCTTGCGCGGAGGCATAGAAGCAAAAAGGTGAAGTTCTGCGCACGAAAAGACTGTAGAGTGCGAAGATTCGAAGAGAGGAAGATGGAGATGCGGGGTCGGTATTTATAGCGGTGACTTATCGTATTCCAAACGGTTTCAAGACCGTTTGGTTCCAAACGGTTTTAAGACCGTTTGGTTCAAAACGGTTTCAAGACCGTTTAGTCCCAAACGGTTTGAGGACCGTTTGGTCCCAAACGGTTTCAAGACCGTTTGGTCCCAAACGGTTTGAGGACCGTTTGGAGCATAAAAAATATTTGTATATTTTTTTGTATTTTTAGATTTAGTAATGAAAGAACTTAAAGAAGCAAAACAAAATTAAGAGAGAATAAAACTAGAAAATTGGAGAAATTGATACTCAGGTCTTGGGTTGCCTCCCAAGAAGTGCCTTGGTTTTACGTCACTGGCTCGACGAAATTGTGGGTGTAGCGTTTCTGACATCGAGGGTTTGTTGATGTGTTTTGTCTTCCTGAGTGTAGTATCTTTTTAAACGGTGTCCGTTGACCGTTCGTTCTCCTCCGTTGTTGTTGATGATAATGGCAGCTCCAGTTGGGTAGATATGTTTTATAGTGAAGGGTCCGGACCATCTTGTTCGAAGCTTTCCGGGGAATAATTTGAGCTTGGAATTGAATAAGAGCACTTTGTCACCAACGGTGATATCTTTTCTCCTAAGATGTCCATCGTGCCACATTTTCGTTTGCTCTTTATAGATTCTGGCACTGTGATATGCTGTCATGCGGAGTTCTTCTAGCTCCTGTAGTTGAAGTTGTCTGTTCTCTCCTGCACTTTTAAAGTCGAAGTTTAGTTGCTTGATGGCCCACCAGGCTTTATGTTCCAGTTCTACTGGAAGATGACATGATTTACCGTACACCAAGCGGAACGGAGTTGTTCCAATTGGTGTTTTGTAAGCCGTACGATATGCCCAGAGGGCGTCAGAAAGTTTGGTGGACCAATCAGTGCGATTTTTGTTCACTGTTTTTTCAAGAATCGCTTTTATCTATCTATTGGATACTTCCACTTGGCCACTAGTTTGCGGGTGGTAAGGTGTGGCAACTTTGTGATGGACTCCATATCTTCTTAGTAATGCTTCGAAACTTCGTTCCAGAAAATGGGTTCCGCCATCAGATATGACCGTTCTTGGGACTCCAAATCTTGGAAAGATGGTATCTTTGAACAATTTGACAACAGGTTTGGAGTCATTAGATGCAGTGGGTACAGCTTCGACCCACTTCGAGACGTAATCCACAGCAACCAAAATGTACGAGAAACCATATGATGAGGGGAAAGGTCCCATGTAGTCTACCCCCCATACATCAAACAGCTCAATTTCCTGCCACATGGTAAGAGGCATTTCATCTCTTTTTGATATGTTGCCCGAAAATTGGCATTTATCACAGGATTTGACAAAATTATGTGAGTCTTTTGATATGGTGGGCCAAAAGAAACCAGATTGTAGAACTTTTATGGCAGTTTTCTTGGCGCCCATGTGCCCCCCCGTGGGTCCGGAGTGGCAGTGTTCCAAAACCGATGTTATTTCTTCTTCTGGAAGGCATCGACGAAAAAGTCCGTCGGCACAGAGGTAGAACAAGTAGGGTTCATCCCAATGATAACGTTTTACGTCATGAAGGAATTTCCTTTTATCTTGATAAGAAGCAGACGGGTGAATGATCCCTGTGGCCAGATAATTGACGATATCTGCAAACCAAGGGAAATTATGAGTGGCTTTCATAAGTTGATCATCAGGAAGAGAGTCCCTGATAGGGATTTTATCTTTGTCTTCAACCTCGATTCTACTGAGGTGATCGGCGACAACGTTCTCTACGCCACTTTTATCTTTGATTTCTAGATCGAATTCTTGAAGCATCAATACCCAGCGGATGAGCCTGGGTTTGGCATCCTGTTTCTGAATCAAATGTCTGATAGCAGAATGGTCAGTGTAGACAATTACCTTAGAGCCGATCAGGTAAGAGCGGAATTTTTCGAAGGCGTAGATGATAGCTAGGAACTCTTTTTCCGTGGTCGTGTAGTTTCTTTGTGCTTCATCAAGCGTTTTGGACGCATAGTAGATGACATAGGGTTTCTTGTCGATTCGTTGTCCTAAAACGGCCCCTATGGCATAGTCACTTGCGTCACACATAATTTCAAAGGGTTGCGACCAGTCTGGAGCCCTTAGAATAGGTGCGGAAATTAGTGCTTCTTTAAGGGTGGAGAAACTTTGCATACATTCTTGGTCAAAAATAAACTCGGCATCTTTTGTCAGGAGTTGGGTCATGGGTTTAGCTATTTTTGAGAAATCTTTGATGAACCTTCTGTAAAACCCGGCATGACCTAGGAAAGCTCGAACTCCTCTTGTGTCCTTCGGAGGTGACAACTTCGAGATGACATCAATCTTTGCTTTGTCGACCTCGATCCCTCTATCACTTACTCTATGTCCGAGGACGATACCCTCTGTTACCATGAAATGGCATTTTTCCCAGTTCAGGATAAGGTTTGTTTCCTTGCAACGTTGCAGGACTTATTTGAGATTATTTAGACAGTTATCGAAAGACTCTCCATAAACAGAGAAATCGTCCATAAAGACTTCCATAATAGATTCAGTTAATCCGGCGAAAATGGCGGACATGCAGCGTTGGAAAGTAGCAGGAGCGTTACATAGCCCGAATGGCATTCTTCTAAAAGCATATGTCCCGAAGGGACAAGTGAAGGTGGTTTTTTCTTGGTCCTCTGGATGTATGGGTATTTGGTAGAACCCAGAATAACCATCGAGATAACAAAAATATTTTTGGTGGGCCAAGCGCTCCAGGACTTCGTCTAGAAAGGGTAGAGGGTAGTGGTCTTTCCTTGTAGCTTTATTCAATTTCCTATAATCGATGCACATTCTCCACCCCGTTACAGTCCTAGTAGGTACGAGCTCATTTTTATCGTTGATCACTACAGTAGTGCCCCCTTTCTTTGGGACAACTTGAACTGGACTAACCCACTGAGAGTCGGAGATAGGGTAGATCATACCAGCTTTAAGCAGTTTGAGGACTTCCAAACGGACTACCTCTTTTAAATTTGGGTTCAGTTTTCTTTGATGTTCGCGAGTGGGTTTAAATTCTTCAACCATAGGAAGCTTGTGCATACACAGAGCCGGATTTATGCCTGTGAGGTCGGTTATTTTATAACCGATGACCTTTTTGTGTTTCCTTAGTTTGTCTAGAAGTCTGACTTCTTGGTCTTCGGTGAGGGTGGAGCTGATAATAACTGGGCATAGCTCTTCCTTATCCAGGAAAACATATTTGAGCCCTGTGGGTAAGATCTTCAATTCAGGGGTTTTTGGTGGTTCTGCTGCTTCAATAGTCGTTATGGCTTTAAGCTCTTCAAAGGTAGCCTTTGGTGCTTCTTCTACCTTTTCTAGATATTGGATGCATTGCTGGACTAGTTCATTTGCAGAGAACTCGACTTCGGGATTGATAAGAGCATTTTCAAGTTCGTCGATTGGCTCGGAGATTTCTAGTTGCGACATTTGTTGGATTGCGTCTAAAAGAAAGACTTCTTCTTGAATGTTAGGGCCTTTCATGCTGTCAAGGACACGGAATTGAATGGCTTCCTTTCCGAGCCTAAGGATGATGGTTCCGGCTTCGACATCGATTAGTGCTCTGGCTGTAGCTAGGAAAGGCCTGCCGAAAATGATCGGATATCTCAAGTCCTCTTTAATATCCATGATGACAAAATCACATGGAACGTAAGCATCCTTGCCTATTCTTACTGGAACGTCTTCAATGATTCCCAAAGGTGCGGTTATGGTGGAGTCAGCAAGTTGAATAGTCATTGCTGTAGGTAGCAGATCTGTGAAACCAAGGCGTTGGCACATTGAGAAAGGCATAATGGATATACTAGCCCCGAGGTCAGCTAATCCTTTCTTTGTGGATGCGTTTCCAATGCAACATTGGATTCCGAAAGAACCTGGGTCCTTCTTCTTTTTGGGCAGTTTGTTCAAGATGATGTCAGAGGTGGTTTGGGCAAGCTTGACGGTTTCCTGCTCTTTGGTGATATACTTACGTGATAGCAAAGTTTTGAGATACCTTGCCCATGCTGGTACTTCGGATAGAGCGTCGAGGAGTGGGATATCGATATAAAGTTTCTTCATTGCTTCCTTGAATTTCTGAAACCTGGCATCCATTTTTGTTTCTTGCAGTCTGCCTGGATATGGAATCCTTGGTTTGAATTGCGGGACCTTGGGTTCTGTGGGTACATACTCTTTGTTTTTGTCCTCGGTGTCTTCGGGAGATTTCCCAATCTCTTGTTGTGAGATCTCTTTCGTCAAAAGAATGGGCACATCATCATCATCTAGAGTGATCTTGATGGGTTCAGGCAGAATGCGTCCCGACCTTGTGGTGATGGCGTTCAGCTGTTCGTGTTCATTTTGCCCATTTGGTTCAGGCTGCCTATCAGAAACGCCAGCCGAAGACTTCAACTGTGCAGCGATCTGAGCTAGCTGGGTTTCAACTGCCCTTTGTTGGGCTTGCTGGCTAGCTAGCATAGTTTGCTGAGACTGAAGCATTTGCTTTATCAAAGATAGTTCGTCTTCTGGTTGTTGCAGAGGTGCGGTTAAATGTGGCTGCAGGGGCTGCTGCAACTGGGGTTGCTGTGGCTGCTTCAACTGGGGTTGGTGCAACTGAGGGTGCAGTCCTGAATGAGTGTATTGGTAAAAAGGATTCCTGGGATAGTTAGGTCTTTGAAAACCTTGTATGTAATTCCCATGACTGAAATTATTCTGAAATCCCGGTGGTTGTCTGTTGAGAGATCCACCTTGTGCATGCTGCTGTGGGTTGGCAGTCCCTGCAGGATTCCCGTATTGGAAACCAGGATGGTTCCTTGGTTTATCTGGGTTGTAATTCATTTGGCCAGGTATTGAATGTATGGAGTTGACTTGCTCTGGCATTTGGTCTTCGGGATGCTCGATGATGGGTTCATATTGCGGCATAGGTGGTTGTAAATCCATCATGACATTGTACAACAATCCACATGATAATGTGGGATGATCAGATGCATGACAGGCTTCACAAGTTCCAGTAGCTGCCTTAACTTGTTGAACCTGGGAGCTTTTCTTCTTATCATATTCCCCGAAAGAAGTTTCGAGGGCTTGTTGCTTGCTAGCAATAGTCTTCAAAGCCTCAGCAATGGCTTTGAGTTCCATAGATTCTTCCGCTTTGTAAACCTTGAGAACGCCTTTGGGTTGGTTAGATGACCTTCCCCAATTGGATTGGTTCTCGGCCCCCAACGTAACTATATTCCAGGCGTCTTCGTAGTTCTTTCTCATAAAGTTTCCTCCAGATGAGGAATCTAGGAATTGCTTGATATCATCACTTACTCCTCTGTAGAATGTTTCTATTAGTTGATTTTGAGAAATGCCATGGTGAGGACACTTTCTCAGGAGTTCTTTGAATCTTTCCCAAGCTTCAGAAAGTGTTTCTCCAGGCAATTGGGAAAAGTGATTAATCTGTCCCCTGATCTCATAGGTTAGGGAAGGTGGGAAGAACTTCTCAAGAAACTTCTCTTCTAAGGGAGTCCAGGTAGTGATGATAGGGTGTCTATCCAAAGCGTTGTACCAGCTTAGTGCTCTTCCAGATAGGGTGAAGTGGAAAAGGTGTAACATGATTGCTTCCATTGCAATGCCTGCTTGGGGTACAAGTCGGCAGAGTGACTTGAACCTCTTAAGGTGATCCATGCAATCATCTCCGTGTGCTCCGGAGAAAGAGATGCCTTGCATGATCTGGATCCATTGTGACCGAATTTCAAAGTGTGGTATGTTGATAATCGGTGGTCGGACAGGATGATCATCTTCATAATTCTTTGGGACTGCATAGTCCCGAAGTTGCTTGTTTCTTAACGCAAGTTGAGCAGCAGCCTGCTCTGCTTGGATGCGGGCTTGTTCCTCAGCTCGGATCTCAGCTTGCACCTGAGCACGAGTGTCAGCAATGAGTTGTGCTCGTTGTGCTGCTATGGCGGCGTTGACTCTTTCTGCAATAAGGCGTTGCTCTTCGGCCATCTGTCTGGCTTTTTGGCGGTTAAGTCTATTCCTTCGGTGAAAACTTCTTTCTACCTCAGAATCGTATTCTGGTTCAGGGGAGAATCCGATGCTATGCGGGGGTTGCATACACGTTTTCTACCTGAGTAGAAGGAAAATCTCAAGTTAGGAAAAATGGAAGGAAATGAAAAAGATCAAGAAATATTGGACTGGTTATTAAGAAAAAGTGTAAAATCCTAATCAACCAAGAAATTGGTAAGTAAAAACTAAAAAGTTCCGTTGTCCCCGGCAACGGTGCCAATTTTTGATGGAGTTTGTTTTATGCAACACCACTAAAAATCCTAGAGATGATGAGTCTCTAAGTTTAGCCTTGCTAGTACTATGGTAAGAACTCCACCCACATGTGCTAAGACATGTGGAAGTCTTATCGTAGTATAGTTAAGGGTCGAATCTTCGGGACAACGGTCTTGACGAAGTCAAGATGGAAAACGTTTAGCCTTTACTTAACAACTTAAAGATTGATATTTAGATCGAAAGTTTGATTTGGTTGTTTTAAACTAAGTACAAAGAAAGTAAAGCAAGAAAGTAAATAAAGCAAGTAAATTTTAAGAGTTAACAAATGATGATGAATCACTGGGGTTAAGCAGGTATTTACCACCGCTACGCATGCATTGTATATGTACTAAGCAAGACTTATAAGCTAGATGCATGGATGTTTCCACAAGACCGATGCCTTATAAGACAAGAGCGATGCGTTGCATCCAAGGGTGTTCCACAAGACCGATGCCCACATAAGACAAGAGCGATGCATTGCACCCTTCGATGTTCCACAAGACCAATGCCCATATAAGAAAAGGGCAATGCATCTCATCCTCCAAGGGTTAAGTAACTCTCATGCGGTACATCACTACGCGTCACTGAAGGATGTAGTCTCCGAAGAGAGAATCTTACTCAACCTCAAGAAACGTGCATCTAAAACTAACAAGCGAGCGATAATTACCAAATCGAATAGCGTCCTTGTAGGCCTAGTCTCCTATTCGGATAACCTAGCTACGAGAAGTGCGGGAATGATGCAACGCCAGCCATTCCCGAACAAATGGTCACATGCTTTACATCATTCCCCTCGCAAAGTGTGTTCCTCGACTTACCAAAGGTCTCTTCCATACAGATGGGAGTGTGCCAAATGATAGTGAGTTTACTCCACTCTTTGAGATACACTTCTAGACACCGAAACGGATGCGTGGTGGATACACACACCAGAAACCAACACTAAATCGGTATTCAAGCCTCGATAGCGGTCGTAGACAAACCACAACGAAAGACAATAAATGCATACAAGAACGTGGCCATCATTCAAGCATGTGTGAAACGATTTAGTATTAAAACGAAATGATAACATCTTTTTTACAGTACAAAATACAAAACATGGGCAGCGGGGCTAGTCCCCGCGCCCCAGTGGATGGAACTACTTGCTCCTCATAGAGGGAGCAACAAAGAAGGAGGCAAGAAGAGATAGAAAGAACATCATCTCCACTGAGGAGAGAAGGTTGAACCCTTGGTGGAGAGAGCAACGATCTCCACCCCTTGTAGCTTGCTTGATGATGGATCTTCTCCTCTCACCTTCCTTGTTGATGAGAGAGAAAGTAGCTTGCAATGGACGTGAGTCTCAGACCGGCAGCCTCGAGTGATGGATGGAGTTGTTCTGGTAGTGGAGAGACAGCCTCTGGACGTCTGGACTCCCCTATGAACGGCCCTGAGGTCTTATTTATAGGCTTTGAGTGAGATCCAAACGGTTTGGAGACCGTTTGGGCTCAAACGGTCTTGGGACCGTTTGGCTTCATGCAGTCTTGAGACCGTTTGAGCTTCATGCGGTCTCGGGACCGTTTGAACTCCATGCGGTCTTGGGACCGTTTGGCTTCATGCGGTCTCGGGACCGTTTGAACTCTATGCGGTCTTGGGACCGTTTGGCTTCATGCGGTCTCGGGACCATTTGAACTCCATGCGGACTTGGGACCGTTTGGCTTCATGCGGTCTCGGGACCGTTTGAACTCTATGCGGTCTTGGGACCGTTTGGCTTCATGCGGTCTCGGGACCGTTTGAACTCCATGCGGTCTTGGGACCGTTTGGCTTCATGCGGTCTCGGGACCGTTCGAACTCCATGCGGTCTTGAGACCGTTTGGCTTCATGCGGTCTCGGGACCGTTTGAACTCCATGCCGTCAAACGATCTTGAGATCGTTTGGCATCAAACGGTCTTGGGACCGTTTGGCGTCAAACGGTCTTGAGACCGTTTGAGCTTCATGCGGTCTTGGGACCGTTTGAACTCCATGCGGTCTTGGGACCGTTTGGCTTCATGCGGTCTCGGGACCGTTCGAACTCCATGCGGTCTTGGGACCGTTTGGCTTCATGCGGTCTCGGGACCGTTTGAACTCTATGCGGTCTTGGGACCGTTTGGCTTCATGCGGTCTCGGGACCGTTTGAACTCCATGCGGTCTTGGGACCGTTTGGCTTCATGCGGTCTCGGGACCGTTTGAACTCCATGCGGTCTTGGGACCGTTTGGCTTCATGCGGTCTCGGGACCGTTCGAACTCCATGCGGTCTTGAGACCGTTTGGCTTCATGCGGTCTCGGGACCGTTTGAACTCCATGCGGTCTTGGGACCGTTTGGATCTACTCGACCCTTGGGCTGGTTTATTCTTTTGTTATTTTTTTGTGCTTTTTCTGCAATTATAAAAGGAAAAGTTAGTTTGATGATGTATTTACAAAAAGGGGTAAAATTAGGTTTAAGTACAATATAAATGTAGAAAGAGTAAGGAAAACTAAAGAAAAATGACTAAGATAAACTACTAAAATAGGAGGTTATCAT
Organism: Alisma plantago-aquatica; assembly: GCA_963693085.1. Taxonomy (NCBI): domain Eukaryota; kingdom Viridiplantae; phylum Streptophyta; class Magnoliopsida; order Alismatales; family Alismataceae; genus Alisma; species Alisma plantago-aquatica. The sequence goes on along the minus strand of OY856412.1, from coordinate 1,230,088,060 downwards.
CACACATGGCTAGAGGAATACTGGTTCATCATCTACATGTGACAGCCTGACCACACCAAGGTGTGTCGGGCAAGCTCATCCAAGGGTATCGATTTAGACCATCTTATGGTCATCGGTTTAGCACTAAGGGTGTTGGATTGATACTTTCCATTGGGAGTTGACTTGTCATCATCATAACATGTCAACTACATCTATGCATGGAAAAAGGGTTAACCTTACCAATATGTGTCGATTTAACCCTACTTGAAGGGGTGTCGGGTTAGCCACACATCAGGTATGTCAGATTAGCCACACATCAGGTATATCAGTTTAGCAAACATATCTGTTTGGGCACTACAAGTCATGACGACCACCCACAACATAGTGTATGTGTGTCAACTTGTCATCTTCAACTTTAGGAAGATCGGCCACTAGTCCATATATTATCATGGCAAGGAAGAGCAAGATATGGACAGCAACTTAAACAAAATTCCTTCATCAAAATAGTTCTCAAAACCATTAATAAATACTATCATGTATGAGATAAATGATCTAGAGATGAGAAACAACATAAACACATGAAAGAGTGAAAATAACAAAGGAGGTTAAGATTTGTATAACCTGCCTCAAAGATCACCACCAAGATCCAAGCTCCAAGGTCAACCTTCAAGCTCGCGAGCTCAAGGTAGAAGATGATCCACCAAACTTGATCACAAAAACACCTCCAAGGAAGAAGACGAGACCAAGGTTAAGATGGGTCAAGATGGAAAAGAGATATCCATGGTCCATGGCCGAGAAGAAGAAGAAGAAGAAGAAGAAGAAGAAGAGGAAGAAAACTAGGAAACATAGCTTACCAAGGTAGGAGATGCAAGATGATCAAGGAACACCATAACTTGGGACTCATCTACCAAGCTCCAAGAAAACTTCTTTAGCACCTAAAACTTCTCAAGGTCATCCACCAACCTTACCAAGACGTGTCAGTTTAACCCTACCTGAAAAGGGTGTCGGGTTAGCCACACATGAGGTATATCGATTTAGCACTACATGTAGATGTGACGGGCAACCCTAAGTGTGATGGGTTGTTAGGGTTAGGGTTTCAACAAGGTATCATCCTGGTCATGACAGCCTCTTGCTCAACCAAGGAGTCACAGTTTAGCACTCTAGCTCACAAGATATCCTCATGGTCATTACGGGCTAGCACCCTCATAGCATGTCATTCTAAGGTGTTAAGCATATCAGTCTAGATCTTCTAGGGCATGACGGGTTAGCATTTTCAAAACATGTTGGTTTAGCAAATGTATCGATTGAGGCAGCACAAGTCATTATGACCACCCACAATATAGTGTATGTGTGTCAACTTGTCATCTTCAACCTTAGGAAGATCAGCCACTAGTCCATCTATTGTCATGGCAAGGTGTAAGATAAGGGCAGCAACTTAAACAAAATTCCTTCATCAAAACGGTTCTCAAAACCACCAATAACTACTAGCATGTATGAGATAAATGATCTAGAGATGAGAAACAACATAAACACATGAAAGAGTGATAATAACAAAGGAGGTTAAGATTTATATAACCCACCTCAAAGAAGACCACCAAGATCCAAGGTCAAGCTTCAAGCTCACGAGCTCAAGGTAGATGATGATCCAGCAAACTTGAAGGTAGCACAAGATAGATAGAAGTTGTATGCAGATAAATGTCATAGAGATAAGCTGCAACATCTAAAAAGCACGTTGGCATCTGTCATCCCAGACGAATGTTCTATTCAGGCGTTGAAGGAGAAATTGACAAGTGCAACAGTTCTGGTCTTGCCTAAGCAATGAAAAGGATACATAGTCTTCTATGATGCGTCTTGGAATGGCTTGGGTTGTGTGTTGATGCAGGGCAAGAAAGTGGTTTCTTTTGCTTCCCGGCAGCTTGAGAAACATGAGGAGAATTACCCAACCCATGATCTGGAATTAGCTATTATATTTCATGCTTTGAAGATTTTGAGGCACTACCTGTATGAGGAGAAGTGTCAAATCTTCACGGATGACAAGAATTAGAAGTACATATTTTCACAGTAGGAGTTGAATATGAGACAGCATCGCTGGATGGAGTTAATCAAAGACTACGACTGCACGATTGATTATTATCTAGGAAAGGCAAATGTTGTGGCAGATTTATTGAGTAGGAAGTCTTCATCTTCGCCTATTGATAAAGCCCAGTTGAGTTCTTTGATGTGCCACAAATTAGACATGTTGGTATCATTGCATTAGATGAATGTTAAGTTGGAAGTTTCCTTGCTAGAGGGTTTGTTGGCACACTTGTAGGTGAAGCCCATGTTGAGACAGTAGATCAAAGAGACGCAACAAACTGATACCATGATAGAACATATTAGATTAGAGTTTGGCAGTGAGAAGCGTGATGGCTTCCATGAGTCTGAGGATGGGACAGATTGTTACCATGGTAGAGTTGTGGTTCCTGATGCTAATAACCTAAGATAGATGGTGTTGGAGAAGGCTCACTCATCCATGTAAGTTGTGCACCCAGTTAGTACCAAGATGTATAATAATCTGAAGGATATGTATTGGTGGTCAAGCTTGAAGAAGGACGTGGTTGACTTTGTTGTGAGATGTGTTGTACGCCAACCGGTTAAAGATGAGCATCAGAAGCCTGCGAGGACATTGCAACCATTGTCTATACCACAATTGAATTGGGATCATGTCACTATGGACTTTGTGGTTGGTCTGCCTAGCATAGCCAAAGGCCATAACTCCATCTGGGTGATCATTGACAGATTGACCAAGTCAGCACAATTCCCTCCCGTGAAGATGACATTCACAGTAGAAAAGATTGCCTAAATCTATGTGGATGAGATAGTACATTTGCATGGTGTTCCATTAACTAACGTGTCTTATAGAGGTCCCCAGTTCACGAGTCACTTTTGGGAGTGAATACACACAACTTTGGGTATGCAGTTAAAGTTTAGCACTACTTTCCACCCATAGATAGATGTCCAATCTGAGAGGACCATTCAGACCTTGACGGATATGTTGAGAGCATGTGTTCTTTAGTTTTCCAGAAGTTGGGATATACACCTCAGTTTGATAAAGTTTTCCTACAACAACAGCAATCAGAGTATCATCGACATGGCACCTTGTGAGGCATTGTATGGGAGGCGTTGTAGATCTCCATTGTGTTGGTACGAGACAGGCGAGTATCAGCTTCTTGGTCCTGAGTTTGTGCAGCAGATGATAGAGAAGATCAAGGTAATCCAACGACAATTGAAGGCAGCACAGAATAGATAGAAGTCATATGCAAATAACCATTGTAGACCCTTAGAGTTATAGGTGGGAGACAAGGTATATTTGAAAGTCTCTCCTTGATAGGGTGTTCTGAGGTTTGGGAAGAAGGGTAAGTTGGCTTCTAGGTTTATGGGACCTTACCCATTTGTGGCATGTGTTGAGTAAGTGGCCTACAGGTTGGAGTTGCCACCTGAGTTGCAAAGGTTGCATCCAGTACTTCATGTGAGTATGTTGAGGAAGTGTCATCCGGATGCAGAGCTAGTGTTGCGGCCCGTGGAGGTAGACCTTGATGAGGATATGACCTATGTGGAAGGTCTAGTGTTGATCCTTGACTGAAGAGTGAAGAAGGTGAAGAGGAAGGACCTAGTGCTTGTAAAGGTTCTTTGGCATCATCGAGGTGTTGAGGAAGCCATGTGGGATCTCGAAGAATAGATGAGGAGGAATACCCCTCTCTTTTCTCTTAGGATTTCAGGGGTGAAATCCCTTTTAGGGGTTTATGGCTTGTAAGGATCCTGACCCACATTTGGGATAACCCTATTTTTTTCCTAAGTATGTTACTTAGAATCTTGCTCTAATCATTTGAGATGTAATTAAGGCATGTAGAAAGCTTAAGTTTCATGTTTGAGCTTGTTTGGATGATGATTGTATTTTTTGGTGTGGTTTTGGTGCAAATTGCAATTCACCCAGAGTAAGGGTTGATGTGAAAGTCTGCCACCTATAGAGTGTTCCCTATCTCTTTTTGCATCATCTTGAGGGGATATGGAGAGGTGGGTTCCTTGTTTGAGTCCTGGTTGTGAGGTAACACCCTTGGTGATGTGTAGAACACATGAGTGAGATGTATTTTGCTCTTGGATGTGTTATCTCAGGTTAGAGAACCTTGGAGAGGCTGCCCTATCAATTTGTGAGTGTGTAGGTTATTCCCTATCAGTTTGTGAGTGTGTAGGGTTATGCCCTATCCATTTGCCAGTGTGTCGGGTTATGCCCTATCGATTTGTGAGTGTGTAGAGGTATGCCCTATTAGTTTGTGAGTGTGTAGGATTATGCCCTATTGATTTGTGAGTGTGTATGGTTTTAGCATATCGGTTTAGTGAGACCATGATCTTGGTAGGAGACCAAGAGGGCGAGATCTAGCCTAGACCATAGTGCCATGTCTTTCATGTTATTGCATGTGGCCCCATTTCCATGGACAAGTGTCACCTAAGCTCTTAAGGTGATGACACCTCTCCCATGACCCCTCTCTCATCCCCCAAGTATAGAGTCTTCTTTCTCTCCATGTTACAGGATCCTTTTGGCCATCTTTTCTTTCTCTCCTTCTTGGTGGATGACCTTGAGAAGTTTTAGGAGCTAAGAAT